>JALIZH010000787.1:40000-104604 GCA_030522465.1 Rhipicephalus appendiculatus | reverse complement strand
GGTGTTCTGTTCGTCTGTTATATATGTCTCGTTTTTCAATAAAACTTTAGTGAAAGTCAGCGCTGTGTCCTGTCCACTTCTCGTCTTCGTCTGTGTTTTTTGGCGCTGTTAGCCACCATGATTCTTAGCTGCGTCGTCGGCATGCTCGTTACCAGTGATGCCGCAGTGACCTGGTAACCATTGAAAAGTTACGTCGTGCCCCTTGTCTATTAGCTGATGGTATAGCTGTCGTATTTCCAGCACCAATTGGTCTTGAGGCCCACGACGTAGAGCAGTTCGAAGACACTGCAGAGCTGGTTTCCAGTCGGTAAAAATAGTCCACTTTAGTGGTACTTCTCGGTCGATCCTGCGGAGTGCGCAGCGGAGTGCCGCGAGCTCCGCGGCTGTCGATGTCGTCTTGTGTGACGTTCGAAACTGGATGCTTTCGGCCTTTGCTGGGAAGATCACAGCTCCTGCAGATCCTCCAACAGTTGTCGAGCCGTCCGTGTAAAGTTTAACATGGTATTTATATATACTTCGTGCAGCATGAGTAGAGTCAACTGCTTCAGAGCTGGTGACGAGAGCTCCGCCTTCTTGCGGAACCCTGGCACTGTCAAGCGCAGCCTTTTGGCTAAGATCAAAGTGTAGCTACATCTCCTCCGGCGGTTCCAGCGCGTCTCTGTCGACGCCATCGTCGTAGGCTGCCTCGGCACGTGGGATCCGGCGAACGATCGTGTCTGCCGCAGGTTGTGTTCCAAACACTGCCTGCGGACAATGAAAAGACTCTGTATCAGTTACACTATCGCCGCCTCCACGACAATATACCGTAGCCATATAGGTGTTGTGTAAATAGTTTTTAGACGAGAAGCGAACCCGCGTTGTTAATGTTTACACCTCTACAGTTTTACCGTTTTAATACTAACACCACTAACTGTTTTTAGCCCTTTTGTTGATGATTTTATTTTGGATACACCTTTTCTGCGTTGTTTTCCCTTTTGAGTTTCCTGTTTGTAACCATTTATGATGATGTATTGTAAATAATATTGGAAATAAACTCTGTTCTTATCAGCCTATATATATATATATATATATATATATATATATATATATATATATATATATATATATATATATATATATATATATATATATATATATATATATATGATATCTTTGCTCTCGGTCTGGGAACACAAAGAATAATTGTTTCCTTTTGTACCACCCTTCTTTTCTAGCTGGTTCATCGATTTCAGCGAAACTAGAATGACTCTCACGGTTGGCTGCTTTTCTTGACTGTATTGTGGACACTATTACTTTTTTCATGCTTCATACATTAAAAAAATTCTTAATTGTTGTTACTTTTAGCACTTGAAGATTTTTACTCGATGTGTTCGCAAAATTTTTCGGGTTCCCAGATTACTCGGCATAATGATGCTTATAGAAGAATGCCTTTCATTATAACCCTGGATAATCGTATAGGCACCCGTTGTTCCACGTCATTGTTTTCTTCCGCGACTGTAAGCACTGAACAATGGACGATCGCTTTGTCTTCGCGGCACATGCGGAAATTCACACAAGGTATTTCGTGAAAGAGGTTTCCAGCTCGAGAGCCATTCATTGATCTATAATCTAGCGTGATTAGTCGCTCCAGTTGCTTTTAAAGTACGACCACCTTTCAGGACACAGTTAAGATAGTTAGGAATAGACTAGACTTGTTAGTATACTTATAGTAGTATGTAGGTGCGTCTTTGGCTTCATGCCTGAAGGGCATAACTGACAACCGGTGGATAGTAAGAGCAACAGAATGGTTGCCAAGGGATGGGAAACGCAGCAGAGGAAGGCGGAGAGTTAGATGTAGGGATGAAATTGAGAAGTTCGCAGGGATAAAATGGAATCAGCTCGCACAGGATAGGGTTAATTGGAGATCATTGGGAGAGGCCTTCTTCCCATAGTGGACTAGAACAGGCTGAGAATGATCATGATGATGATAATGATTAAAGGGCCCCTAAGCAACTTCCAAAAATACAAAGAACTTATTCTTCCCTGGCATTTCCCGTACTGTCGGCCCAGTTCGTGACGCCAACAGTGTATTCACGTGACGTCAACAGAAAATAAGCTCTCGATCGGCCCATATACAAGGGATGTCAGTTGTGAATCGTCTTCAACCCTGCTTTGCCATGCAGTCGCACGCCCGTTCAGCCTTGTCTCGAAGTACTTCCATGTGCGATCGAGTGATTTCACTAGTTTTGTGTGTTTTCGACTGCCCAAGCGGAAATAGCAGCGTGTAGCCGAAAAGCGCGAAATCTTAGTAGGCTCAACGCATAGTGCGGATATTTTCCACTTGTTTTATTATTGGCGAGGAGGAGATATCACTTGTAGGAAGGGTAGTGAAAGCGAGAAAGAAACCACTTTTTCGTCTTTGAACGCGGTGCGTTTCAGGGACCCTTTAAGTAGTGCTCCCACTTCAAGATTCCTTGCGGTGTATGCCCTATGAAGTGGTCGATCTAAAATTGAGTATATCTCAAAATAAAATGTGCTTAAGTGCACGCTTTGCCTCCACGCCTGCCAATGCGTCTTCGAGAAATGTTTCATAACTCACTTCAGAATATTATGCTAAGAATTTTTCATGGCAGGTTGATTTGAAAAAAGCTGCACACATGTATGTTTCATTGTGTGGTAGGGTGCCCTACCGTTCTTACGATGGCGGCATGCCGATTGTGAATTGCTAAGTGTGATGGACTCAAACGAAATTGCACTTATGGTGCACGCTTGCTGTGCTCTAAGGATTAGAGAGGTGTAAACATGCGCACAGGTTTTACAAAGAACAAGCAGTATATTTTCAGTATAGTTCGAGAGAAAAAGAGAACGAGAGTAAGTTGACCTAATTAAGTTTAAAAACCCTCTTTCCTGAAGTAGGTGTGGTTAGAAAAGCTTATCGTTTGCAATGCGAACTTTCTGCTGACATGCCCATGAAGGCCCTGAAATGTGCTTCCTAAACGGCCTTCACTTCCTATTAGATCCACTTATTCTCCATAGTAACACTCCCTCTCTTTCTTTCTCGTGCCTGTCTAAAACAGCGTATCCTTCCGTAAATATGTATATAAGCACCTCCTGTTTTTCGGAAAACTTACGTACGCTAAGGTGTTGCACTGGTGAAGCGTATCGGCAGCGCTTTGCTCTTGTGGCTCGTACCTGCAAGCGCCACGCAACACTCGATGAATGTTCAACGGTTGGTGTATACGGTCTCGCCGCAAAACTTTATACAGTACCAGAGAACGTCGTTCCAAAAGCTTTACACACCCTCAGTACCACCATGACTTCACCTCCTTTCTCTTCGGAGTGCTTCCTGTATATCAAGCGGAGCGACTGCAGTCACGGATACGACACAACAGGTCTCAAGCTTCGCAAACTATATACGTTTTGCCCCGACTTGCGCGAGAAACATCTACAGCTTGTTATGGTCTTTTGTTTGGCAGATCGTGACACAAGGATGCTTTGTTTCTCGGTGGGGGGGTAAAATGTTGTCCCTGCGGAATTCCTTTGTCATCGCGACTACCTCCTCGCCCCCCCCCCCCCCCCCGCGGTCGGTTGTTGTTGCTTGCTTCCGTAGCGGCATCCTGTTTTCGCCTTTTGTGATTGCGGAGCAGGTGTCGCGTTACCTCTCACCTAAGTCTTTTTCCACAGGCACCTATAGAGCGAACGGTTACATATTACAGTTTGCGCCTTTCATTAAGGCCGCAACTTTGCCCTCACGTCTGCAGATATATTTATTTACTAGTTCGTGTTTGATGTCATTAACTATGAGCACTGGTTATGTATAAGCGAGCGTCAGACAGAGCCGGCCATTATGCAGATTCTCGGGCAAACGCTTACTCTTTTCTTTTTTAACTCCACCTTCGACACACCCTTTAGACAGTATACGGCGCCTGCTTGAACATAGATCGACGGTGTTTTCAAACTTTTTATCGCTCTACAACGAATAAAACGTGTCGCTGAACTTTAGAGCATGAGAAAAACGAGCTATTCCGCGCAAGCCATGTGTGTTGCAGGAATCCCGTAGATAGGAAGGATTTACTTAATTCTTTTAAGGGTTAGAATTGAATGGGAGAGTTTTAGATCACTTATATTTCAGTTTAGGTTTAGGGTCCGTTTAGGTGGAGTTATATTTGAGGATATTCAAGCTTGTCGTTTTGATCCGCGTGAACGATTGGCTTTGTATAGAGCACAATTCTTATTTTTCACATTAGGTCATGACTACTACTGGTTTAAAGCGACATGACACTAAAATGAGGTATGATGAAGAAAGTGCTAAAATATTCAACAACGTTGCTTGTTGGGCGAGTTGGAACATGTCATTCAAAATAGTATTGAGCGCAAACACTAGACACCAGACAAGCGGGAAACTGTAGACGCAGCGCATGCGGTGAGTCTACGACCTCTCACTTGTGCTGGCGCTCAGTACCACTATGAATGCTAAAATATTGAATAAACACTTCGGAAGGACACACTAAGTTTACTCGTAGAATCTTTGTGTAGCCATATGGGTGGAGATTTCTTTTTGTTTGCGTAAATAATGCTTAAGAATAAAGTCGCTTTTTTTATCTTGAAAGCTTATGTGCCAGAGTTGTGAAAGAACAAACATGCGCGCACACACGCACACGCACGCACGCACGCACGCACGCACGTGCACACGCGTGCGCGCGCAAACACACACACACACACACACACACACACGCACGCTCGCGCACACACACGCACGCACGCACACACGCACACACGCACACACACACACCAACACACACACACACACACACACACACACAAAAGAAGTTTCAGCACCAAAGGTGGTTTGCACAGCCTCCGGGATCGGAGGCATGGGAAGTACACGTGCACCACGTGGTACACGGGAGGCGCACTGCCTCCTTTGACAATGCGATGACCTTTGACAATGCGATGGTGTCTGTCATGTGATGGCGCCATCACGTGACGCCACGTTATCTGACGTCAAGATGACGTCACAAATTGTGGTGACCGGTGACAAAACTGTGACGTCATAGGATGACGTCATCACATGAAGATGCTCTGCATCACTCGTGTTGACGCCGACGGTCACTTTTCGCGTTTGATGAGGAATGTAAAGATCTCGCTTAAGGGGAGATGCTACTCGGAAAACCCAAGTTTTTTTTTGTTTTTTTTTTTCAAAATTACATATTTTTTTTGTTTTTACTTGCTTTCAGAAGTTTACTTTCTCTACTTTCGTGACACACAAAATGAAGGTTGTAATTAAACTCGAAGTAGGTTAAAATCGCTTTTAAAAAAGCACAACGTGGCTATTAAAAACTAAAATGAGCTCACTGTCTCGAGTCCCCTGGAAATTGCCACCTGGCTGCTTGCCTTTGCATTTCACATAAGGAGTTCACCAAAGCTACATGCTCAAAATAACCATGATTCCCAAGGTGTCCTGATGGAAGCAATTATTTTCAAATAGCATATCTTTGCCACATAGATGACCTTTCATTTCTACATTTAAAATGCGTTTTCTCAAGGTGCAATTTTTGGGAACTTTTTTAGTTTACACGTAATTTTTTGGTACTTCTGATGACCACATCGAGATGAAAATTTTCCCACATATTTCTTAACATGTGAAAAGTGCAATTATCTCCTTTAAAGTCCTGATATCACGTTTATAATTATTATGAACCTAATGTAAATGATTAGTAGGGGCTCAGCATTTTAAGACTACTCACATACATTTTTTTCTGGTTCAATAAAATGTCTTATACACACTTTCTTTTTAGTTAATTACATTCTACAGTTAATGTGGAGCAATATGAGTTATTAATAGCTCAGAACCATAAATGTTCAGTAGCAAAAAAAGTGTGTCCAAAAAGAGCTATATTTTACTCGCTGTCATGGTACAAAACGAAAACTATGCAACGTAGTCAAAAACTGATTAGATATTTGACATCGGCATAAAATCTATGTAAACAGCGAGAATTGCATTGTCCTAGGCCACAGAGTAAAGAATTTCTTTTTTTCGAGGTGCATCCCTCCTTAAAAAAGCTTCCATATTTCACTTCGGAGACTTTTTTCTCTTATTCTTTTCGTGAAGGATGACATTGTACTGTATGGGAGAAGTGAGGCGGCAACTAAATCGCACAAATCTGACTCAAGAAATGGATGGCAGGAAAAGCCCTCGATTGCGTGTCATCTCGAAACCAAAGAGTGGTGTGCAGGTTACTGCGGAGCGGCGCAAAAGGGGTTTCTGGTGATGGATCGACGTTAGGGAGCAGTGCTAACAGGATCGTCGCTCACCGAGCTTCAGCGCCAATAGAAACATCAGCAAGCGCCGTACTCCGGCTGTTCAGTTAGGGCACCATTATCTGGGCGAGCCCCGGCAGTGTCCTGAAGAGTCGTACTTTTCTGCAGACCGGGATGTTGCCCAGCTGGGATTGATGGCGGTCGTAAGTCGGGGCCGAGCGGATAGCAGTAGTCACTTACAGCCCCGCGAGAAGAACGACCTTTGCCATTCGCGCTGCACCCTGCCCACTATCACTCCTGAAAATCGGGAAAGCGGCTCCTCACGGCCGCCCTCGGCGTTTTTGTTTGTATTATCCGGTAACAAACAATATTAACGCCGCAATAGCGAAAACGATGACGGGTAGTGTTCTATTGAGCAAGGGTTAATGACATGGTTCGTTTATGAAAAGGTGGCTTTTTGGGCTAGCTGGTTAAGTGCATCACATGGTATCGTAGCGCTAAGAGACACCGGACAACAAAGACACAACGGTACGATAGTTAAAACTGTATATGGTGGCGCAAAGGAACAGGACACAAGAAAGGCGACACACACACAGCGCTAATGTTGGTATGGCAAAATATGCCATACCAACAGTAATATAATATCAAGAGAAGGCACACAGATGCTTGTGGCATCTCTTACGGCTTTTCTTCTTGCTTTGGAGCATTAAACAAAATCAATCAGTCAGTCAATCAATCAAGCAAGCAATCAATCAATACCTATATCCAGAAAAGCAGAGACCGTATAATAAAGAAAACTCTTAGCTTTCGATCGTACTTAAATATACATCAGAGAAAGATGTATCAAGTGCTCCAACTTTATTGATTCGTGAAAGAATACAAGTTTCTGAGGGGGCCCGATCTGCGCTCGGGCCGGACCGTGTAGGTGAAATTTTTTTCGAGTTCAAGCCGGGCCCGGGTCTCGCTTTTGAGTCACCGGACTGGGTTCGGGCGGGTAAACTTCAACGAGTGCCGGGCTCGGGCCGGGCCCGGGCCGAGAATCACAGCCCGGGCAGTGCTCTACTTCAGACATGTTAGTATACTGTCATGCCTGAGAGAATATAAGTTCTCATATAAGTTCTCAGTCTCGCCTCTACCGAGATTGTTCAAAGGTCAGGGTTAAGGCTACGCAGATCTTTTCGATAAAGGCCGCCTAGGACGCCTTAAGTTACATTCCAAGAACTGTAAGCCGGAGCCAAAGGCAGGCCGTTGGGAGAAGCATGTAAGTGTTTCATTTTCATTTATGCGTCCATTTCGAAGCTTGTGTTCCTTCGGACTCGACCAACGGGGGGTGACTGGGTGGTATGAAGCAGTAAGATGAACCTCCCCCCCCCCCCCCCCCCACACCCTTCCCCAACGCAGTACCCTACGCGAACCTGTGGCCTTCATCGAAAGGCGACCGTCGCGGCCGGGATCGCACCGGCAACTTGCGTGTCAGCAGACAATAACCGTAATCCAGACCCGTAGCCA
The DNA here is from genome assembly GCA_030522465.1 of Rhipicephalus appendiculatus. Classification (NCBI taxonomy): domain Eukaryota; kingdom Metazoa; phylum Arthropoda; class Arachnida; order Ixodida; family Ixodidae; genus Rhipicephalus; species Rhipicephalus appendiculatus. The sequence continues at coordinate 96,855 of JALIZH010000787.1, read as the reverse complement.
GCGGCAGTGCCCTAGGCCCCCCACCCCGAAATTTTGGTGGAGGAGGGTGTTTTACGGAAAACACATAATGAAAATAGGAGTTTTTCCTAAGCGTTCAGCAAGTGCCTTCCCTCTCCTCTACCTCGATAAAAATTCCTGGCTACCGGCCTGCCGTAACCTCTGTACCACAGCGGAAATCAAGCACGGAGGCTTGTGCTAAGTAAACCGCAATATACGTTTTATTTTTATTTTTCTTGTCTGGGTAGTGCGTCATAGGAGCTAGTAAACACAGAATTCGGTAATGTCACGCGTTGCTACTGACCGTTTCCAAGGCGAAGCCGGGAGCTAGGATATACGGCAATACTTTCGCTTCTTAGGCCCGAGTAATACGGCTCGTGGATTAAGCAGCTCTACTAAGACGGATCATCGGGCCTAATCAGCACTAGAGGACCTATATATTATTATAGACCTATCATAACGCCACAGTCATTTGGCCGCTTGGATCAGGCTTAGCGGCGAGCCCTCCCCGCTTTCCCAATAGACACGGTGTCATTGGATGCTTTCATATTAAGGCGGATGAGAGCGCACTTGTTTCTTGCCTTCATTGATCCGCATAACACCGGATATTTTGCGAGCTTACAGCGTTGTCATTGGGCTTTTGTGGCTGCTTTAATGAACACAACCAGTGTATGCAAATCACGTAAGCGAGAAAAAGAAAGTATGAGTCGATGTAATTGCACAGCATCTACAGCAGCAATACTTCTTGGCATAATAATGCGCAACCGCCGCGGTATATTATCAGTGTCAGCACAATCCGTTTGGTAAGAAATTAAACTGCTTGACCAGGCAAGCTACCTGAGGAATATGCGAATAATACTTATGTATACATGGAAATGATAAAGTAGGCTGCAGATTTTTGGATAGATAGATAGATAGATAGATAGATAGATAGATAGATAGATAGATAGATAGATAGATAGATAGATAGATAGATAGATAGATAGATAGATAGATAGATAGATAGATAGATAGATAGATAGATAGATAGATAGATAGATAGATAGATAGATAGATAGATAGATAGATAGATAGATAGATAGATAGATAGATAGATAGATAGATAGATAGATAGATAGATAGATAGATAGATAGATAGATAGATAGATAGATAGATAGATAGATAGATAGATAGATAGATGTTTGCCTGTCGAAACGCCTGACAAATTAGTCATTTGATTATGATATAGAATGCGGTAAAAAATGGTTTCACGGAGCAAGTGAGTCGGACATTACTGACAAAAAAAAGTAGGGGGAGGCGGAGTGTCTCGAAAGGATACTTTAGCAGCACTCTTCGTTAGTGTTATTTTTTTTTCCTGGTTTTTCCACGCGGGCACGTTGAGGAGCTTTTCGATGATTGCACGAGATCCGATGCCACGTGAGAGACATACCACAAATATCGTCATTCACGAGTAAATTGGGAATCTGGAACCGGAGAGAAACGGGACGGTGGTGCTATTCACGTCCGCGCGAACACTTTTCCGGTTGCCGAGATTCTCGCGAAGTCCACTCAGATCTGTCACGCCCAGAGGACAGGAAGCCGATTGCGGTCCCGCGCTCTGTATCACTGTACTGTAGACGCCAGCACTCGTCGTAGGAGCTGTGCGCAGGCGACCTCTTTTGTCTCCACTGACATGACACCGGGGGAACCGGCGAAAAGAATGAAGGAGACGATGGAGACCAAGTAACACGAGAAGTTCCTCCTCTCTTCTCATTTGCGACAAGAGGTATCGGTTCTCTCGGAGGCTATCGGACACTAATGGCGTCCATTGTGGGGCCCAGTGCGCAATGCTATTCCTGACGTTCCGTGGTCACGTGCTTTGGCGTCACACTAAATAGCGTATTTGCGCTATTGCGAAGAAAGTGACGATGTTTTGACGTAACTTATTGTCGACGATACTGGTTGTATGGAGGTGCTTCTGTTCTGTACAGGGAACTAAGCATTTATACGAGTTTGTCTTGGTTCGGAAACGAGAATTATTTGCTTAACGTTGTCCGAATAGCTCGCATCCTTACATGACTTGTCAGTTCGAAAAAAAAAAAAAAAGAAAGTCACACGGTTCTTTATGCATTCGCCTAAAACAACTCGAAGGTAAACCATCTTTTCGTTCACAGTCAATTATTCTGAACTCCCTCTACCCCCCCCCCGAAAATGAGAAAGCTTTCTGCACCTAACGTGGTTTTGTACTGCCTTCGAGATCTAAGGCATTCCAAGCTTTCTGCACCTAACGTGGTTTTGCAGGGCCTCCGGGATCGGCCCAGACTTTTGGCCAAGCGACGATGTCATGTCATGGCGCCATCGTGTGACGTCGCGTTATGTGACGTCATAGCAACATGGCAAATTTTGGTGATTTATGACGTCACGATGACGTCATATGGTGGTGTTTTGTCGCATCCCTCAGTGTTGACACCGACGGTCATTTTTTTCGCTTTTGATTAGGCATCTTAGGCTCTCGCCTTAAAAAATAAAGAAGTAACGACTGATACGAGGTACTTGTATACCCTCTGCTTTTAGCTCAATGGCTACGGAGTTACGCTATTGTAGAACGATGTTTAAGCTTCGATTTTCAAAGGCGGCTGCCGTATTTCCGATGGGTTTGTAATGCAGGAACGTTCACGTACTGTTTGTTGGGTGCATCTGAAAGAACTCCAGCAGTGGTCAAAACTAATCAGGAGTCCCCACTGCGACGTGATTCATGAATTTCATCGTAGTCCTTGCATGCAAAACACTGAATTTAATTTGAAGGCCCTCCCTATAATGGGGGGCCCAAAAAAAGCATTGTTGGATTGTGTCAGTTATAATGCAACTCGGAGAGCTTGTACTGAAACTTATGTAACTGGTTACAGAAATGAAGAACCAGAAGATGGATGGATGAAAAGTGAAGGTTTCTCTATGAGGGTAAGTACAGACCCACTTATGTTAAGTTTAGCTGGTAATAGCGATCAGTATTAACAACTGACCTAATCAGTTTGTTAAATACGCTTGGTTACTTGCTCATATATGACCTCGTACCGGAGTTTTGCACAAGCGATTCTTAAACAGGTCGTCATTCTGCAACATGATAGGCTTAACGGTTGTGTCTGTACCGATAGTCACGTGCGATGCTTCACCCTTGGCTTTAAGAATTCTCTAATGGAGAGTTGTCGAGGATTCAATATTCAATACTTCTCCTCATTAAAGGAGGAATTCCTTTAGAGGAACCTGTGAATAGTTAAATCTCACCTCTCCTCAAGGTGACCTTTAAAAGTGACACGTAACGTTACCGCTCAAACGCGGCCCTAGTTTTTCTTTCCTTTATTGACTAGTGTCGCGAAGTTCTCCAGTAATGCTCAAAGCCTCCAGAATAATTTAGCACCACGAATTCCATCTAGTTGATAAAAACCAAAGAACAAAAAAAAAAAATCTCGGAACGACCATGAACCAACATGCGCAGTCTGTGCTTTTTTTTTGTTTGTGCTCACATCAACTTTATTCTCGTTGCCTTGAGACGACTTTATTAAATCACGCGTCTAATCTTATAGAAGAGTCCTCCGGCGCCTCGGAATATCTCGGAACGTTGTTCAAAAAATAAATAAAGGTGTCGTGCTTATTGCCAGTTTTCTCTCGAGAGTTGCTTATAGACCAAAATTAATGAATTTGTTTGGTACAGAAAATCGGCTGACTTTCCTTTCGTAGTTCCCAGAATTTCAGCAAAAGCTTAAAATGCTTCGATTTATGCACACTTTATCTGGTTACCGAACGTGCATTCCTAGGGGGAAAAAGCGGCAGAAATTTACATTCTCGAAAGTTGAATATTTTCGACGATGACTTGCATGTTTCCTCGGAGGAACACGATTCTGCGCCGAATTGACGAAACTTTCCGTTTGTGAAGGCATTTTGCATTGGTGGGCTGCCTTTATGGTAATAAGTTTAACGTATATATTGGCTGAAACTACCTTCGACGATCAATGCTGCCATGTATGACACTTGTACGGATGACAACTCTTGTATACTACTTTCGTGAGTTCTGGCTTTTTTTTTCTCTTTTATTTTCACGCTGTTTTACTCTTTCGGCTATGTACTTGAGTTGTTTGCAATGAATTCCCACTACAATAATGCCCTCCGGGAGTACGAATCTTTCTGCATAAGTAAAATAAAGAGGTTCTTGTGATTTCAGGCTCTGATTTGCATTTCGATTGAAACGCTCTAAGATACTAACGTGTCTTCTGTGGCACAACGTTCACCTTGATCTTCAGAAAATATTAATATAGTCGCTTTCATCAAGAAAGCTGAGATTACTTTCTTTTAGTGTTTCATGTTTATAAAAAGTATTCAATATTAATATCACGACGATCACATAGCCATCGTTGCTTCGCCTCTTTTTTTTATATATAAATTAAAAAAAAGCTATCAAGTGGACGCGAAATATGGGCGCAGATTGAACGAAAACCAGAACAATCGATATGTCTGAGATCGGTCTTCAGACTGTGGTATTAAAGTGTTAGGCGCAGGATGTTGGAACGAAATGTTTTTCGTTTCGGTTTCAGTTTCGTTCCACCGAAAAAGTTTCGTTCCGTTCCTGTTTTGCAGGGAAAAAAAGACATGTTCCGCAACGCTTCCTAACGTTTTTTATTTGCGTACAACAAGTTAAAGTTGATAAAAAAATGTAGATGAAAGTAGAAGGAAAGTTAAGCATGACCGCGAAAGAAAAAAAAAGCCACAGCTGAAAAATCACTGTTCTGATTTTAGGTGAGCATCTGGATAAAAGCAAGCAATTTCCTCTTTTAAAATAGTTAGTGCTACGCAAATTCCTGGGTTTTGGAGCGACACTGATCCCCTTTGTTTATGTAAAAGAAAACATTGCTTTGCTGGGTTCGCCTCTTTACACGGAAGTAACTCTCACATTCAACTTCTCTTGCAAATGTTTTCATGCGTGTGCTCTGCTTATGGGCAATGAGAGTTAATGTATTGCGGAACTGACAATCTGTAAAATAAAGAAAGTGTTAGAGATAACGCAGTTGCGTGGATGTCGACGAACTGATAAAGATACAAATTATCCAGATAAGTTGTTTCAAAGAAGAAGACAGAAGGTCATAACATGCCCTGGAATATCACCTTCCAACACACAACCAATGGTTAAGTCCGTGGATATCTGTTGAAAAGTGATAGTTATTAATCCAGCGTATCTAATACCCACAGTTTAAATATGTGGGTATATATGTTGAAAGCTATTAGCAAAGTGATGTACTAACGTTGTAGAACTGGTATTTGCGCAATTAAAACGTACCGGCGATGATGCTATGCTAACGGCCACCAGTATACGGGTGAGGGTATTGTTGAAAGGTATCAGACGCACTAACGCGTTAGCACTGAAATTTGCACCATAAAGGCATACCGGCAATGATTCTGTGCTAACGGGCTCAAAGGCGCGCAATTTACGGGGGACGTGTACAGTTCTCGGGAAGTCACTGTTGTGCGAAGGTCACCGTGGTTGCCACAAAGGCCGTGGTTCATGATATGGAATTGCTTCAGCATGCTCAGGAAACCGTGCCGGCAGTCACGTATATCTGGTCAGTCGCGTGAGTGATCGCTTGATTTTCCTAAAACCAACACGACTCTGGTCGTGCGCGGGTTCGTGAGGCGTAATTGTTTCATTGCCGTGGTTACCGCCTATCCACTCATAACTTGCTCGCCCGAAAAGGTACACAAACGACCACTCCGTTTCCGTGGAAGTAAATAAACGCAGTACCTCGTGAGTTGGTGACATGTTTATCCTTTTGTAAGCAGAGCGCCCCCCTCCTCCCCCGCATCCCCGAAAGCTCGTAACCTGTCCAGCCGCGTACAGCCGCTTGGAAGGATGAGCGAACGCTGCTCACGCACCATGGCTGTTTTACGTACCAATGCCTGAGCCAACGCCCTCTGTTTACGGACTGGGCTCAGTTCTATATAGTAAACGTGATAAAGTTAGTCTTCACCCGTTATTTCTTTGTCTCACTCTTTATGGTCTGCTTATGGTCCCGGCCGCGGTAGTCGCATATCGATGGAGGCGCAAGGCTGGAGGCCCGTGTAGCGTATGTCAGTGCACGTTAAAGAACACCATATGGTCGAAATTACTGCAGCACTCCACTACGGCGTGCCTCATAATCATATCGTGGTTTTGGCAGCTTAAGCCCCAGGTATTGTTATTGTTTACCTCCTTGTGAAAAAAGGATTAGTAGCGGGAACTACTAAAATGTATCGCTGAAACCGCGTTGAGAAGAGAGAACACTGCAGTGAGGTGCCGCCCTCGCTGAACGTAGCACCACTTTTGTTTGTTAGTAATACTACGCGTTAGTAACAGTACACATGTTTTGTTCTACACGTGGTTCTCTTAAAACGTGCAGTGGTGCTTCGAAGGGTTAGTTGGTGTATGGCTTGGTTCTATAGTGTAAGTTGAAAGATCACAGTGTCAGCATGAGGTCTGCGTCCGTTTCATGTTTTCGTGTCATTAGCTTTGCTCGCAACAATTAAGCTTTGCAACTTTCTCTATAAGATATGTTAGGAAATTTAGCCTGATTGAGTTGATTATGTGTGTGTATGGTACGTGTGTTAAAACTCTTTTTTTTAGCCTATCTGTACTTGATCTCTAATTGTGACCTTTAAGCTGCGCGGTTCCTTTCAGTCATTCGAGAGGTTTCTAGACATAAAATAGCCTTCTGCGTTAGGCAGAGTGGTGGAGGAACACGTTTTGATTTTGTTGACAAGAGCAGGATCTTACGCTTCGCGCACGAAGCCTTAGGCTTAACCACGGTCTAGCCTTTATAATTCACGTCATTCCTGTACCAGACGAAAAGCCAATGAAGAAGCGCGGACCACGAGTCTTGCGAGACCGTGGCTAAAGCCCTGGTTAAATTCTCCCACAAATGACCCAAGCTTAAGAACGCTTGCGTAACAAATGCTCTTCAGAGGGGCAGACAAATTGCGCAGTTTTGTTAACCATTATGGGCCTATAGAATCACGCTCACCATTGCGTAAAAACGTCGTTTCACAAGGCACTGAGCCTCGTAATGAAACGGCCAAGCCACCAAGGCTTGCGTCCTCGAAAAGAACTTTAACAGAAGCCGTTCTTTTCGCACTATCATGTACACGTCAGCTCGAGATTCTCAGCCGTGTGAAAATGTGATCCTTATCTTCCTATTCTCGTGGTTCTGTGCGTTCTTAATGTCGGGATAGGGCAACAGTGCTTTCATTATGCATTTTGGGTCCTGGCTCGCTCCCATGCGAGAAGCGCGGTGAAATCCATGGAGATTGAAGGGGCAGCTCCCCTACGGTCCTAACGTGCATGCTTTGTCTTGGCTAAAACATCGGCTGTGTTGCGGTATTATTAGGCTTGCCCTTGTCTAGCGACCGGGCAAGCCGGCGGATGCTGATATGAGGATCGTTAGTTTAGAATTGCGTTTACGAGCTGACTCATTGCATTAATGGGATAGATGTCTTGTGACAAGAACTTGGCGAACACCGTACCCAGCTGCACGCTTTCAAGCCCGCGTACGGTCGATATGATGGTCTTAAACTGGCAGTTATTTTTTGTTTGTGGTTTATGACCCACAGACAATTTAATGAGGGGGAGTAAGAAGATTACTCGACACGTTCACTTTTCTTTTTCAGTGTAATTATATTTCAGCTGGATTACACCCTTACTCGAATCTTGAATTTTATTGTGCGATCCCCCTCCAAGCTTCCAAGCAGGGGAGCTCTCACATGCAGAACAGCTAGACCAGTAAAAAGCTGAAAAGCTGAAACATAAATAAATGAATGAATGGACATTTAATGACGGAAAGAAGGATGACTTTAATGCTTAGCCATTGATTAACACTTGCGTCTCTTGATGTAGTGGTTTAATCTGCAATTTGTTTTATGCTCCGTAATATATGCTCATTTTCTTTCTCCTGCGTTGTTTATTTACTCTTGTTTCTATCAGTCTCATGTGTTACTTCTGATGTTTATTGTAAGCAGAGTATCGGAACGGAACGAAAACCAAAAACGAAAAACGAAAAAAAACGATATTTTTGCCCGGAACGAAAACGTAACCGAAACATTATCTATTATTTCGTTCCGGAAGTGAAACCACATTTTTTTATATCGTTTTTCGGTTCACGGGGAAACTTAGCAATCCGGAGCAACCGAAGTCATGCAACGTGAGCCGTAATGTACATTTCGGAGTACAGTACTAGCGGGTATCTCAGGCAGGAAATCCAAAGTAAAGATGTGTTGAAATAGGGCGGAAAACGAAAACAGTGGCAACCAGAGATCTTTGTATTAACTCAAGTGAACTTCCGTGTGCCAGCCAGCGTGGAGAAAGCATTCTTGGCGCGAAAGTTCGTTTTATATGAACAGTGGTCGCGCATATGAGAGGTACGCTAGATGATGGGCTGCTTCTGAGATCACGATCACTCCCTTGACGCAAAGCATTGAGCCTGCTCCAAAAATTCGTAATTCACTTTGAGAAAGTCTTCTATAACTTAGAAGGGCACTAGACTGCGCTGATTTGTAGGAATTCGTGGTACAGTTAGTTGTGAAGAACGTGTCGTATCGCTGTCCCACTTTCTTAAGATTAGCGTGAGTAACTATACGACAAAACCAATATTTTTATCGCATCTCTAACATCAAATTTTCGCATACAAATAAATAACGTTACGAACCGTTACGGAACATTATTGTTTTTGTTCCGGAACAGAAACGGGAACGGAACTTTCTGCGGTGGAATGAAACTAAAACGGAAACGAAAAAGCATTTCGTTCCGACACCCTGACTGTAAGTGTTTCAAGTTTTTCAATGAACCTTTACGTTGTGGTTGCTGCTTTACCTATTGCACAATACTGTCAAACTTTTTTTGTTTTTACTTACTCGTGTTCATATATTCTTATTATATTATTTAGGGTTTATTATGCCTATTATTTGCCCCATGCATTGCCCCCCTCCCCGCCCCCCTGTGTAATGCCTTCTGGGACCATTAGGGTATCTGAATAAAGTAGGAACTATCTATCTCGTTAGTGTGATCTCGCATCTGCTCATGAGGACAATGGAAACACCAGGAGATTGACGCTGGAGAGCCATCAGGTTACGACATACTCCGAGGCACTTATGTGCAATTTCTTTTCTCAAAACAAAAGAAGCGAGGGCTAAAAGGATCAACGATGCGAGAAAGCGCCTGCGCTATCTTAAAGGGGTAGTGACGCCAATCTTTTACGATCACTTTACTCCACCGTACAAATTCCCAGTATACAGAGACGGCACTGAGCAAGTGTGAGGCTCAGGAAATGCTGATGAGATATTTTATTTTGACTTTAAAGTCATTTTTCTAGTGGTGCTCCTAATGTAATTGACAGGAGCGTATAGCGTTAGGCTATACTGTAACAATTCTGGTGAATTCGCATACCAATATGCCTAGTTGTGGCGACATCAGGTACCAAAACATGCAAAATGGTGGCTTGTGCGTCACGAACGGATTCAAGCAGTATGTCTTCTATAGAAACGTCACAGTATCATGAGCGAGTGTGCGTGCGACGAGAAGCTCACACCCCTTTAACGCACTCGTTGAGACAACGCGCTGCAGCGCAGGAGCATGGTGGTTTTGTCTCAAGGTTAAGCACCATGTGCGCTGCTTCAACCAAAGATGTTAAGCACTAATTTTTGAATGCTAGCTGCAACTAACCAGCACATTTCCAAAGTGTCCTGGTTAGTACAGCTGTGCGACCATTGCGGTGCCACACACGCCTTAAAAAAGCACGAATAATGATAAAAGAGCGACGCTGTCTCCGGTTCGCTTTCATTTCCTCGCTTCTTTCGCTTAAGTCACTGTAGCGGAAGGAAGCGCCAGACAGTGTGACGCAATAAATCGCAATCAATGCTTTTGATGTCCTATTCTTCCAGCCATTGCGTCGAGGCACGATGCCGGCTTTAAAGCTGACTGTCACGACAACGCGCCCGGGTCTGCCTAAATGAGAAAACGTCGTAGCTACGGCCCCTTCTCCTTGGGAGCCGGAACGGCTATTGAGCCATCACTGGGCTTGACAGTAAATGCACGATGTATGAGGCTTTCTCTCCGCCATCGTATAGCCCGGCCAGTGACGTTGTCGTCGGCCGTCATTGCCACAGTGAATCGTCGTTCTCATCGTTGTAGTCCCAATCGTTATAGTAATCGTCGTTCCTTAAGTCGCAATGGTAAATTTTAGGATGTCTGTCTCTCTTTCTCTCTCTCGGCGCGTGCGTTAGCTTTTACCGGTCCATTTACGTTTCTCCTGCCTCCCTGTCGCGAGTTTTTAACTTTTCTTCTCCGATTTACTCTTACCCTTTCTCCCGTAGAGGTCAGAATACTAGATATCTGCTTTTTCTATTGCCTTCCGCACCTTTCGTATCGTCTTTACCTCCAGCTTTATCTTTCTGGCGGGACATATTAATGTTGGCGAAAAGAAAGTCGCAACTCGGCGTTATTAGTCGATTATATAGTAGCGGTTGCGGTGCATGGCTGTTGACCCGAAGGTCACCGGCTCGATCCCGGCCACGGCGGTCGAATTTCGATGGAGGCGAAATGCTTGATCTCCGTGTCCTGTGCGATGTCAGTGCACGTTAAAGAACACTAGTTGGTCGAAATTTCCGGAGCCCTCCCCTACGGCGTCCCCCCATAATCACATCGTGGTTTTGGGACGTTAAACCCCAGACATTAATATACTACTATGAATTCTGATCTTTAGTTATGGCTAATAAATTGGAATAGGTGACTTTGCTACACAAGTTCCCTTTTTGTGTGTGTGTCGTGCCCCGAATTTACTGACCAATTTTTTCATCTGTGTGCGAACGGACGGCACAGCGTTTGAGTAGGGGCAGCTGACTCACTGTTTATAGAACTCGTCGAATAAGCTAAATACTCCGACAGCCCGAACTGCCCTGACACTGCTGGAGGTTCTTATTCCAGTGTTTTCAGCGATTCAATAATCTCCACGGCTCGCCCACGGCCCTCTCAAAGGACGTGATTTCCCAAGAATGTCAGAACGCTGAAGTCATGTAGGTCAGAGAAGCTCCCGCCTCAGTGACTGACTGTACTCCTTTGTGCGTGCATTGCTCTCCTCTCTTTCTCTTTTAGGGGCGAAGCTCCTTATGCCGTGGGTCGTGCGTCCCCTGTAGTTTGTAGTACGTAGTAGCCACCTGCGTAACCAGCAGTATCTCCCTGTGTGATGACGATGACGCTGCCATCACGGCACACCACATGGAATGTACCCACTATGCGTCATAACGATGACGCTGATGACGATGACGATCGCGATGCCATACAACACATGGCATCGCGATATGGTCTCACATGCATATCGTTTGACCACATGCAACCAACCACCATCACGTCTTTGATGATGTATTGGGCGAATTTCACGGAAGATTCGCGGTTTACCGATGAACCTCCGGAGCTTCGCCCACTCATCATCATTCACTCCGTGGATATGCTGTGATTTTTTTAATCCCCATTCCCTTATCCCCGGTGCAGGGTAGCAAACCGGACGCTCGTCTGGTTAACATCCCCTGCCTTTCCTCTTCTTAATTTCTCTCTCTCGTCGATTCCTTATTTAATTATCGAGAAGTCTGCGCTCTTTCATTCTTACTGTTAATGCCTGAAATACATGCATATATTAACATATAAAATTGATGCGTTTGTAAGGTAACAATTTCTTTCAGAATGATTAATTTAGAGAAAGCTTAGAAGTGATTTCAATCCAGAAGTACGAAGCCTTGAAAAATGCCCATACCGACTTCGGCAATGGCATGCTGATTGGCCATGCCCAGTGCTACATTACCTATAAGGGGTCAATATTAGTATTAACTTAGTTTTTGGAACTTTCCAAACTGCCCTCATGCGGTACAAATATTGATGCCAGAAATTCGTTTTTTTTCCTGCGACCTTTTAGATGCTTACAAAGCAGATTATGCAAACTCGTAATCATTGAGAACACCTAGTTTAAAACCTTTGTTTGTAATGGCTTATTGGTGGTATGGTTAAGCAAATTTTTCGAAAGAACTTCACCGAGGCGAAACCGAGGCCTACACTCTCACTCAGCGTAAAGTCTAAGCTGCCGTCAAAAAGCTGATACATCTCGACCTTTGAAACCACTGTCAAACAGGTGAATGTCATAGAAACAAAAAAAAAGAGTGTAATCTTGGGATAGCAATATTTATTTGAAGCGCTCTTGGGGCGGCTTGATAGCGGAAGAGCTATTTTCGCACATTCTTAATATAATGACATTTACGCTAATGTATTCGGTATCTTCATGCAAACTTTTCTTGAAAAGTGAAGAGCTTTTTTTTTCATCTTTCATTTCTGTAGGAAGCCTTGTAACTCGCTACTGAATAATTTATTCTGTCACCGTTTCTGAAGATATAAGAAAATTAACGGCGACAAAAGATAAGCACTTGCCAAGTATTTGAGTTCATTTATCGGCAAGAGGTGGTCGCTTCACAAATTATGCTAAAAGCTCGGGAGTTATTCATGGCCGGTGACTCAAGCCACCTGCTTCCCTAAAGAAGAAAGAGAAGAGGAAAAAAGAAAGCATGAAAGTAAGCTTAAACTCACAATAACGAACGGCGCTCCTGAGTGATGGCGCTCTGTATTTCATTATGCACGTTATTTGAACGGTATTTCGCTTCCTTTAAGTTTATGTATTTTCCAATATCTGGCGCAGGTAATCAAGTTAAAGTTTTATATCAATCTAATAAGGGCTGCCCTTTTTGTCTCTACATGTCCTGACCGTTAAAAAAAGCTGGACCCAAGGCAATGTGTGTAGCAGGGTTAAACTGAACTTTCTATTCCATTCAATTCTTCTGTGAGCCGTTAGTGATATGATGCTGTAAATAGTGTAGGCGTAACAGTTAGGCTTAACTGGAGCTTACCGGGTTATTTACAGCGGACCTCGCAAAAATGCTGGGAGCCTGTTTCTCCTTTGTGTGATCAAAATTCATTTAACAATCTTTTTTTTTTTTTTTTTTTTTTTTTTTTTTTTTTTTTTTTTTTTTTTTGCAGTGTGCTTTGCAGTGCGCCAAGCAGCAGAGGGAGAAAACTTTTTTTTTTTTTTGAGTGGATTGTTGTGAAGGCCAAGTCGAAGTGAGAGGAACCGAATGGTTTATGGACTTAGTTGTCAAGGCGCGAATACATGTGCGTGCGCTTCTTAGTGTAGGAACATTAAACAGAACACAATGCAAGCCCTTCCCTCCCTCTCCCTCACTTCCTCCCTCTCTCACTACCTCCTTCTTTTTGAACAGCCAAGCTGTTCTAGCTGGGCGTAAAATGTAATTCCTTTCTTTTCAGTAGATTATATTGGTCCCCTACACACATGTTAGAGGTCGCGTTGTCTGAAATGCATCGCGTTGAAAGGACAAGATGCAACGCAGTTGCTCACTTCGAAGATGCGCTCTTCCTAACACCCGCATTGTGACTGCGAGGGTTAGCTGCCATTGGCTGACACTTGTTCGCAGCTGCCTGTGCACGCGTGAAACCACGCTTGTTAAATTAGTAAGCGACTACACATTTGAGTATACAACTACGAACGTTAACTCCTGCTATCGTCTAATATCGCTACCAATGCTTCGCCTTTCGAGAGACACTGCGACTTACTTTCTTGTACATTGTTATACAGCAGAGCACAAAAAAGTGGCGTTTTTGAATTAGTATGGTTTTCAACACACGCGCCAAGGCAACCTCCGTGGAAGAGGATCGGTTGACTTCTGAGGAGGATGACGGTTAAGCTCCATTTCTCCAGTCTTTCCGCAATTAATCATACTCCGACTAATCTGTCCTTCTACGGCTTAAAAGCTGCAGCCGACTTGACACGTGGCGACAGTTCGAGCAACACTGTGCGCTTCGACGATGCGATCGCCCGAGGGAACAGACTGTGGAAGCTCTCCTCTTAATGATCCAAGGACGAACAAAGGCAGATCGGGATATATTAATCCTTGTATATAGAGTGGCCACGGGGAGCAATTAATTACGAGGCTGTCCTCTCGCCTATTAATCCTGACTGAAAGTTGCCGGCTTGCGCGACGTCGTTCGAGATTAATCGAAGGACCGTACGGGACTCGGAAGAAGTAGACAGCCTCGTCCTATTACTTCTTAATGGTAACTAGGTGATCAAACAATGGCAATAACATACTACCCCGATTAGCGTGCGCTGAGCGCACGTAATTTGCAAACGCAAGCCGAGGTCATTTCTTTTTACATTCATCTCGTTGTTGACTTCCTCATAAATTTACTGTGGCGCCGAGCTCGCGACGGAGTGCGTTGATGACACAGGGGTGGTCAACTTGGAAGGAAAAATTCTGATTTCTCGGCAGTGAGTCAGCGTTGTTTGTAGAGACCATAAAAGATCATTAAGGTCACTTCGCTGCTTCGTAACTGGCCTAACTCAAGCGTTTTGCGAAAGTTTCGAAGGTGGCCGGGGTGCTGCCAAGGCGGGGGAGCTGATATTAAACGCATTAGCGCATATATTATACGCAGAGATCAGCAGTTAGAAAGGTGGCCGTAGTTAGCCAGCTACGTGCTTCGTGAGCCATTCTTTATGTGGTGCGCCTTAACGCATTAATCTAGCAGCTCCGAAAGAAGCCGCTAAGTACTCTAGTTGCGTGTTCAGCGCATGTATGAGGTCTAGAAGTTCTTGCAAGTTCACGTTGCTCGGATCAGAATTATTATGTAGGTTATAAACTAGTCCTTTAACGTCTCGTTGACCGATGGCAGTTCTTTGTGCGTCTCACTGGACATGCAGTACAGTGCGATGCACCTTTGCTCCCTCTTCTTCTTGTTCTTCCTTATTTTATCTCTTGCCTAGTCCCCTGTGTAGGCACATGAATCCAGACGCTTGTTTAACTGATCCCCCCTGCTTTTCCTCTGTTTTCTTGCTCTTTCTTATGCCAGTCGCGGCAAAAAGACGCATGCTGCTGAAATGAAAAACTTTACAAAGGACCATACGCTAAATTCAAAAGAGACTTTCTGGACAGACATTTTGGATTTAATTGCAGGGTGTGTGATAGGATATGCTTTGAAAATCTCTAACGTCACAGAGTGGAATTACTTATCTATTTTAGATGTGAAGCATCTTATGGCGAAGCTTAATCCGGTGGTGGTGGTGGTGTGCGGCGTGACCACCCTTACTGCGCATGCGCAAACCCTTTCAAAAAAAAAAACAACCTCCTCTCTACCTCCTCTAGGCATTCCTCCCCGCGGCAACCACACTCTCACTGCGCATGCGCCTCCCCTCCCTACGCTCCCCCCTCTCTCATCTAGGCATCCCTCCCCGCGGCGTCCACACTCCCACTGCGCATGCGCGTCCCCCCCCCTCTCTCTCCTCTCCTACGCTCCCTCCTCTCTCCTTTAGGCATCCCTGCCAGCGGCGTCCACACTCCCACTGCGCATGCGCGTCCCCCCGCTCTCTCTCCTCTCCTACGCTCCCCCCCCTCTTTCGCCTCGCGACGCCGACGCAGGCAGCGTCTGCTAGCAAGTTTCTTGGTTGAAAAAACCGACTGCTCGCGCTGCACAACCGTTCACTGGCCACCCCGTATATATGGCACTGGATCTTGACCTGCAAGGTGGGGCCGGTGGGAGATTTCTCCTGTGCGTTGTTGAACAATAAAAATTCGCAGCGCGCGCGTTAACTAAAAGCGGACTGCGGGTCTCTGTGTCCAGTCGGAGTCTTCTGTCTCTCATTGCCCATTAGCAGCGATTGACATGTTCCAGTAGAAAACACCACTCCATCACTGCGTGCTTTGCGCCTCCCCAGTTTTCTCTCCTGCGCAACGCTGCGATGAGCGCCAGCGTCAACGCCGCCGCCAGTGTAAGCGTTAGCGCCCGCTGCTTCACATCTACACATGGTTCCCTTTATCGGGAGATGGTGTAATTTTTCTGTCATGTCTACCGTGCCGCCTGCCATCTTTCGGATGCCGATATCAATAAATAAATAAATAAATAAATAAATAAATAAATAAATAAATAAATAAATAAATAAATCCGTCGGATACAGCCGAACTTTCTTGTTTCTGACAGTTCAGGCACGTTGGAATTGGGTATGTAAAATGAAGAGCCACGACTCTGACACAGATTCAGAAAAAAGAAGTATACAAACGCAAGAAAAAGTGTGCTAAAAAACACATGTAAAGAGAGGCGATAAATAGTGCACATTTCGTTCATTTGTGCCTTTTATTTGTCGGGCTTCTGTTTACATCTCTATTTTTATTATAAGAGGCAGTTTATTGCAGTGGATGTCACGTCACTCGATGATGCAATAGGGCTTATATAAAACAAACTTTATTGTTGAAAGGAAAACGAAAGCGGCTACTATGAAATATTTTGAGTTATATGAGGATGGCTGGTGGATTTTAGTTCATAGCTTCCATCACATGCCACGCGCCATACCCGCTGGACGAGGAGGGGTATTCGTTCCAACTTTGTGCCGGTAATGTCATTTGATTTGTCGGATTCCAAAGCTGCGCTGTCGCACTTGTTGCTACCATTGCGGCAAACTGCATTACTCCGCCTTTGCGAGCGGTTTGAGAAAATTCGCGCTTGCATGAAGCCATTCACGAAACACAGACTGATTGCAAATGCATGCGTGTTCTCATCCTTAGGCGTCCACTCTGGTTTCATTCACCTTCATCGATGACAGAAAACCTTGTAGAAACGAAGTTTTTGTTGCTTGTCCGCAGAGCTGACTTTTCTGCCAAACCGCACGTGTATCATGATCAGACTCTTCCTCGATAGTAGCTGCTGCTCTTGAACTAGGCGCTTCCAAATATTGCTAAAATTGAAGTACGAGCAGCGCCCTCATATGACTGAATTATTTCTCTATCTTCCTCTGCTGCAGCTATGGATTGAAAAACGGAATTGTTGCCGTGCTGCGCGTTATTTCAGCAGGCTTTTTCGCTGCCCCTTTGCTGCATTACCTTGACTCGTGCATTAACATCGTCGGGTGCCGTGGACTGGCGCTACTTGTAAATCCCTTCCCAATCGGGACACAGATAGGCCCTGAGCCATGTGTATAGGGAAGATTCAATTGGTCAGATCGGGGGAAACAATTGGTTGAAGCCGCACAATGTTTAAAGTCTATAGGGCCTTAAAAAAAGCGTAAGGTTTTCTCGCCTTCGGCTCATCTTCACGCCTGGATTATACATATCGAGTTGCGCGCCGCACGATGCGGTAACAAGCCGAGTTCAAAAAGAGGATGAAATTTATTCCCGGGTATGGCGATGGCTGTCTGTATATGCCTGAGATTTTTTTTCCGAAGAAACGCTATGCGAAAAGAAAAAGTTGTTTCTGTTTGGCGCAAGCTTATTGAATATAAACAAGGACGCCAGCTTGAGAAAAATTGGAGGGCTGGTAGCATTGGATAAATACCTTTGTTTTCATTTTCGTTATGCAATTTCAATGCGCGCAAAGCTTAATTCTGAAGCTGTCTTCATTGTTACTACGTATGCGACCACGCGAGATGTTTTCTCAGGCAGGGAAGGCAGAAATATTTGTGGTTTCAAAGAATGCGCTCTTTCGTATCGCAGTGGGAAGATACACAGTGCGTGGCTTAAACTGTTTTATGTCCCGTTCGCCAAGTCAGTGATTTCTTTTGATTTCGCGTAAAAGGAATTTCCGAGAAAAAATATTTGGAGAATTTTTGAAGCACAAGTTCTTCGGTTAGATGTTTGTATAACTTATTGAGAAACTCAAAGCTCTAATACATTCATGGAAACTCGGAAACGTTTCAGAAAACTGATATGATTGGGCTTCTCGATCATTTTTCCTCATCTCGGTTGCATTCGCAGTCGAAAGCAAATATGGCGTTGCTGCGTCAAAGCGAACTACAATAGACCACATAAGATTTTGTAAGGCATTTGGATTATAAAAAGAGCTGGATATATTGCCGCAAAGTTCGTGCACTTTGCCTCGAATTCAGAGTTTTAGAATTCAAACTTCAATGACATATAAAGATATAAGCGTCCCGTTTTAACGTTGGAGAAATTCAAATTTACCGTAGAAAGTCAACTCTCGTAAACTTTGCATGTGTGTGTTAAAATAAAGGCAAAATAATTCAGGAGTCCCCTTTCTATCGGGAAAATGGGGGCAAGCGAAGCTTGACGTGTGCATGCCTCTCCTAGTTCTTTCTTTCTTTCTTTCCTTCTCTCTTTGTTTCTGTCTCTTTTTCTTTTTTTTGTTTTCTTTCTTTCTTTCTTTCTTTCTTTCTTTCTTTCTTTCTTTCTTTCTTTCTTTCTTTCTGTCTTTCACTAACTTTCTTTATCTTTTTCGCTTTCTTTCTTTCTTTTTTTTCTTCTTTCGGTCTCTCTTTCTTTCTTTCTTTCTTTCTCTCTTTGTTTCTGTCTGTTTTTCTTTTTTTTCTTTCTTTCTTTCTTTCTTTCTTTCTTTCTTTCTTTCTTTCTTTCTTTCTTTCTTTCTTTCTTTCTTTCTTTCTTTCTTCCTTTCTTTCTTTCTTTCTGTCTTTCACTAACTTTCTTTATCTTTTTCGCTTTCTTTCTTTCTGCCTTTTTTTTCTTTTTTTTCTTCTTTCTTTCTTTCTTTCTCTCTTTGTTTCTGTCTCTTTTTCTTTTTTTGTTTTCTTCTTTCCTTCTTTCTTTCTTTCTTTCTTTCTTTCTTTCTTTCTTTCTGTCTTTCACTAACTTTCTTTATCTTTTTCGCTTTCTTTCTTTCTTTCTGTCTTTTTTTTCTTTTTTTTCTTCTTTCGGTCTCTCTTTCTTTCTTTCTTTCTTTCTTTCTTTCTTTCTTTCTTTCTTTCTTTCTTTCTCTCTTTGTTTCTTTCTTTCTTTCTTCCTTTCTTTCCTTCTTTCTTTTTTTTCTTTCTTTCTTTCTTTCTTTCTTTCTTTCTTTCTTTCTTTCTTTCTTTCTTTCTTTCTTTCTTTCGTAGCGTAGGCAGGATGCCAACTGCGCGCATTCGGCATCCTGCCAACTAGTCCCGTTCCGGCGCAAGCACTGGAATGTCATGTCGCGTGTTCATACCTGGGCAGCAATGAAATGTGGGAATGTGAAGTGGACAAGTGAGCTTTATAAAAGATCAGATTGCCATATCAGAAACTGGCTGATCGCCGACAAAGCAATAATCGAGAGAGAATGAATTATTGGAAAACGTCGCATACAAGTACGCATGTGACCAACGCACCTACGGGGGCCGCTCCGAGGGTCGCACATGGTGGGCTTTTCGCGTACGACAGCGCCACCACAGAAATATGTAACTAATAAGAAGCTTCGCTTGAAAAAACGTTCAAAACAAACTAAACTTGCGCCTTTTCCATTACCCCAATTGGCAAGAGCATCGTCGCCTAACGCTTCCGACACTCTTGCCATTTGGCCTGCCGTTGTGCCATTTCCCCGCTCACTTCCGTATCGGAGATGACGATGGATGTGATGGACTGAAACCTGCACAGTTCTTACTGTCGGCGTGGAAGTTTCCAGTTGGATACGATGGAAGATCATAGTGAGAAACGCGCAAGACAGAGGCTGGACTTACAAGTGAAGTCTACAACTCCAGTAATCTGCTGGAGCCCTTGACACTGTCACTATGTATCAACTGGTCCAGAGAGCCGCAGTACTCAACTTCTTAGTGCGCATGTGTTAGTACGAACAACGCGCTTCTCCGCACCTGCTCATCTTTCGTTCTACTTTCCTTTTCCCACGTGCCAGAGTGAGTAACTGGGATCAGCCTGGTTAAACTCTGCGTTTTCATAATGCTCTATCTCTCTCTTTCTGGTAAACTTTGTAAACGTCTGCTGATAACAGCGATACTTTCGTAAAGGAAATGCCATTATAACTAGCGTCGTTTATTGCACTTCAAGGAATTTTCACACATACTGATTAATTCGACAGGATTTACATAGCTGTTGGTCATGCATCATGTCACTCTTCTAGGTACTGTTACTTCTACTTTTATTTATTTTTCTTAAAGCCCTTTCTCTTGAATTTACTAGCATGAGGACATACTTGCTGCTGACCAGTCAGGCCGATATCACGTTACCCGTCTTCCTACAGAGGTTGTTACACAAGGATTAAGCTTAGTTAAAGGGGCCCTGCAACACTTCTTCAGCATGGTTAGAAAATGCGGCCACTTGGTAGTCGAGGCTCCTGAGAACACGCGAGCCAAGCATTATCGCGTAGCACGCGGCCTAGAATATACAATTAATCCTCAAAGTCATCTCAAAATTGTTCCCTATTCTCTTTACAAATGATGATATAAACCCAAATGTGCGAGCCATAAACCCAAAGTCAACGGCCATTGGCTGATTTCAGTATCGTGAGCTACATAGTTGCTGCGGCCGCCGCAAGATGCCGCCACGTGCCCACGCGAACGCTCGCTATCACACTGAAAGTCAGCTGCGCGTTTGAAGAAGAAAAAAGAAAGAGGAGAAAGTGCTCAAGGTCATGACGCGCGCTGACGAAAGAACGCATCCTCTTGCCTCCTCGTAATCCCCCCTCCCTGCGTAGCTATCAGCGCGCTCACTGGTACAAAAGGAGAAAGCGCTTGAAGCCTGCGACAAATCTCTGTAACTGCGATTCTATAAAATTTTTGCGGCAGTCAATTCGTTAGGCAATAAGCTATTTTACTGAAGCCATTCACGATATCTTGGAAAAGTGTTGCAGTGCCGCTTTAATTGTGCGAACAGCCTCTATTTGAGTTCGTACCAGAGGAAGACCAGACGAGCACTCGTCTGATCTTCTAGTTTTAAATGCGAAGCATTTCTTAGCGAACTTCGGCGACTTTGAGCGTATCTATCTATCTATCTATCTATCTATCTATCTATCTATCTATCTATCTATCTATCTATCTATCTATCTATCTATCTATCTATCTATCTATCTATCTATCTATCTATCTATCTATCTATCTATCTATCTATCTATCTATCTATCTATCTATCTATCTATCTATCTATCTATCTATCTATCTATCTATCTATCTATCTATCTATCTATCTATCTATCTATCTATCTATCTATCTATCTATCTATCTATCTATCTATCTATCTATCTATCTATCTATCTATCTATCTATCTATCTATCTATCTATCTATCTATCTATCTATCTATCTATCTATCTATCTATCTATCTATCTATCTATCTATCTATCTATCTATCTATCTATCTATCTATCTATCTATCTATCTATCTATCTATCTATCTATCTATCTATCTATCTATCTATCTATCTATCTATCTATCTATCTATCTATCTATCTATCTATCTAGCCGCCTACGACTTTGTGCTCTCCTGGCCGTATCGTTAATGGGATTTCTACCAAATTTGGTATGGAATAACATGACCGTATGACGAACATAAATGGCTGGTCATATCATGAAAATCATGACTAACTTGTCATGAAAAGTATGATTTATATGCCACGCTCATGGCGCGTTCGCGGCCGTTTCGTTAGCTTGATACACACCAAATTTGGGATTGAGTGACGTGACTGTATGACGAACATAAATGACAGGTGGTAATATGCAAATAATGATGTGCATGTCATGAACAACATGATTTGATTTACATGCCACGGTCATGGCGCGCTCATGGCCGTTTCGTTAGCTTGATATGCACCAAACTTGGTATTGAGTGACGTGACTGTATGACGAACATAAATGACATGTGGTAACATGGAAATCATGACATGTCATGAGCGACATGACTTGCATTCCACGCTCATGGCGCGCTCACGGCCGTTTCGTTAGCTTGATATACACCAAATTTGGTATTGAGTGACATGATTGTATGACGAACATAAATGAGACGTGGTAACATGGAAATCATGACATCTCATGAGCGACATGACTTGCATTCCACGCTCATGGCGCGCTCACGGCCATTTCGTTAGCTTGATATACACCAAATTTGGTATTGGGTGACATGACCGTATGACGAACATATATGACACGTGGTAATATGGAAATCATGACATGTCATGAGCGACATGACTTGCATTCCACGCTCATGGCGCGCTCACGGCCGTTTCGTTAGCTTGATATACACCAAATTTGGTATTGAGTGACATGACTGTATGACGAACATAAATGACATGTGGTAACATGGAAATCATGACATGTCATGAGCGACATGACTTGCATGCCACGCTCATGGCGCGCTCGCGGCCGTTTCGTTAGCTTGATATACACCAAATTTGGTATTGAGTGACATAACTGTGTGACGAACATAAATGACACGTGGTAATATGGAAATCATGACATTTCATGAGCGACATGACTTGCATTCCACGCTCATGGCGAGCTCGCGGCGGTTTCGTTAGCTTGATATACACCAAATTTGGTATTGAGTGACATGACTGTATAACGAACATAAGTGGCAGGTGCTAACATGAAAATCTTGGCGGGCATGTCATCTACAACGCCATTTACATGCCACGCTCATGGTGCGCTTGCGTCCAGTTCGCTAGCTTGATATACACCAAAATTGGTATTGCGCGACGTGACTGTATGCCGAACATAAATGACAGGTCCTAACATGTAAAACATGTCATGCAAATTATGTAAAGCATGATTTGCTCCTTCCTGGCTGCTTCGCATTACATCGATTCCCACAGTGCGTGGGATCTGCCGGCTTTTTTTCTTGTGTCTTTTGCGCTGCCTGTTCAATTAAGCATTCCTAGAAAGTAGCCCCAAATTTCTGTTCTTGTACCTGAGTCATGAGTGTCGTTTGAACATGTTACCTGAGTGGAGCAGTTCCGATTCGGCTAGGTATGGCGCTTGGTATGCTCGTACCTGCATTTGCTATCCGTGTTATTCCGATACAGGTGGTTCTTTACCCCGGTCAATGAACCTAGCCTTCCTCGTATTTTTTCGCTACCTTGCAATCTCGTTTCCCTGCGCCGTTTTGTCGGTTTTTGTTTCCCATTCAGACCTAACAGCGCGGCTGAAAGAACGAGAAAAAAAAAGGGGGGGGGGGGGGGAAGGAGAGAAACTCAAGTTGGTCGATGGCTGATTTACAAAGTTACAGCACACGGAGTACAGCGCTAGCACTTTCGGAGAAGACTGCTGTGGCGGCGTAGTGTGCGCGCGAGAAGCGTGACAAATGGCGCGGAAACTGAGGCGTGACGCGGGTTGCCAAGGCGGCTTTCCTTGCGAAACTGCGTTGTTGTTTTACCCCAAGCTCCCACCCCTCTTCGTACTCTGAAGAAGCCGCGCAAGTGGGGAGTTTAGCAAACCTTTATTTCCGCACGTTTAGAGCTTCCAAACAACCTGGTTGCACTCTCGGCTTGCCGTGCACGAGAGCTGGGTTTTCTACGACCAGTTTGCAGCCAGAGTTGCCGCTGAAGTTGCTGTTAGTTGCTGCGTACTTTTCCTGCTTCGCCCTGACGCCAGCTTGTCCTCTCGGACTTCTTATTGTTTGTTAGGCGGCGCGGTGGTCTTTATGTCTGTGCGTGCTTCCAGGTTTAATTAGCACTGGGAGTACAGTGCTGTTCTTTTTTGTTACACACGGTTCGATCTAGAGAGACCCGAGGGGAAGAACACCTCCGCTACTCTATTTCTATATGTTGTTCACTTTACTCTTTGGCATGTCTAACGTAGTCCGGTGTAATGTACAGTAGTCATGGATTAAAATACTGCCGGTGGACGGCTGGATGAAACTTTATCGAACGTCCTGCAAGGTTTAAGCAACCCGGGCTTCGGTCTCTCACGGGGGAACGTCAAGGTCCTTGCCTTATCTAGGGACCTTAGCCCGACCGCGCTTGTCACGCTGTAAAAAATATATGCAGTTGCACTCAACGTGAAAGCTGTAGGTAGTGCGGAGCCGTGATCAGGCCTGCCCATTTGTGACGCTTGCGTTCCACTGGCAAGCAAGCGCTGGCGTTTCAAACGTGCCGCCTGCTCGGCGTGTATGGTGGCAAAGGAAACAATTTATTTCTTATGCAGTGGCACGGCCGTGGCGTCCTCTGCCCTCATCATTTCCTGCTTCTCTCCGGCTCATCTCTCCTCCTTACCCTCACTTCCTTTTTCCACGCCCTTGCTGTACCATACTACACGCGGCTATGCTATGCCTTACGCTTCCCCTTTCTCCTTTCCATTCTCCTCACGCTTACTTCTCTTTCCCACCTCCTTGCTATACTGTACTATAAACAGCCGTGCTCCTTCTACTACACCTCCTTCTATCTCCCTCCTTCTCGCCCTCACTTCTATTTATCGCACCTTTACTATATTATACTATACATGGCTATACATGGTTTTGCCTGCGTGAAGCCATACATAGGTATGCTACGCTTTACCCTCTACCCTTCTGCTTCCCCTTCTCCTCACCGTCGCTTTCCTTTCCCGCCCACTTGCTATGCATGGCTATGCTATACATGGTTTTGCCTGCGTCACGCCAAGTGACATGAGTTGACAGCGTATAAGATGACAGCATACTTCCTTACTCCTTCCCCTAGCTTCCTCCTTTCCCTCCTCCTCACCCTCCCTACACTCCTCCTCCCTTTTTACTTCCATTTCTCGCACACTTACTACGCCATACCGTACATGACTGTTCTATACATGGTTTTGCCTGCGTGACGCCATACATGGCTACGCTATGCCTTACCCTTCTCTCTTACCTCCTTTCCATTCTCACCCCCACTTCCCTTTCCCGCCTCTTTGCTATACATGGCTGTGCTATACATGGTTTTGCCTGCGTGACACCAAGCGACATGAGACGAAGGCGACAGCATGCGACAGCGTACGACAGCCAGTGCCTCTGCAGCAGAGTTGCCACTTCCGCTTATAATAAGCGGATTTAGGCTGCTTCTTTTTCGCCGAGTCTCTTGTATAATTTTCCTCTCGCTTGTCACGTTTTCTGGGCTTATTTGTATTTTTCTAGCAGGAATATAGTTATTTTAGCGGTCACCACGTTCATCAATAGCGCGTTTGTCGTTCACTAATGGCGCGTTTGGCAATGAACTTGAGTAGCTTAGGGTTGAATTCTAAACAAACGTTGGGGGGAATAAACAAGTAACGTTAATTATGCACTAGAAAAGGTACATTCAACCGAATTGAGACATTCCTGCGGAGAATGCTAAAAAGTAAATGCGTGCTTTCGTTCGTAGTTGCGTATATTATCGCTGTATAAAATAATTGAAGTGATTCTTACAACTTTCCTCCGTATTTGAGTTAATTTCTTTATTCTAATTAAAAATATTTTCAGAAATGGAAAAAATTTAATAAATTTCCGCTTCTTTTGGACTTCTTCGCGAAAGTTCCACCGCTCTTTTTGGGGATTTTCTGCGATGATTATATGCTTGTTAGCTCAGTAGCAGCTGGCAACACAGCCTTAAAGTGCTCCTCACTTAAAAATGACATGTGCCTGACCTCATTACTAAATGTCAGTAATAGACGGGTCGTGGTGTCTACTGTAGCCTTGTAAGTGTGTCTAAGAATGATGGAAGCAGTGTAATTATACATTTGTCGTCTTCAGCCCGCATGCAAGCTATTCAAAGGAAGTTATACACGTGAGCTTGGATAGAAACTAATAACTCAGCCATTAAAACCACGTAAGTATATCAAAAACAAAGAAATGAACAGAACAAGTAAAACACGTGGGAATGACTGAAGCAAGGAACGCGCAAACATTCGTAAACAATGAGCAATCGGGGTGTTTCTGATGCTTGCCCTTGCGGGATATTACGCTCTTGGCACGATATTACACCGGTATCGCCAGGCGTTTTTTCGAGTC
Source organism: Rhipicephalus appendiculatus (assembly GCA_030522465.1). Classification (NCBI taxonomy): domain Eukaryota; kingdom Metazoa; phylum Arthropoda; class Arachnida; order Ixodida; family Ixodidae; genus Rhipicephalus; species Rhipicephalus appendiculatus. Next base: position 71,127 of record JALIZH010000787.1, on the reverse strand, counting down.
GACGCCAAAGCCTTCGATCTAACTAAGACAGATGCGTTTCCAACAAGCTCCAAGCCCTCCGGGAAATGGATGACGAAGCCGTTCGCAACTCACGGTAAACCTGCCCATGAAAGCACGCCGGTTGGGGAAGTGCTTCTCGAGTGCGCTTGTTTACGCTGTCGTGTGTGCTTTTTGACCTCGATTTACTCATAACGAGGTAATAAAAAAAAAGCGATATGCATCACTCAATCATCGAGTGACGCAGTGTTCTCTTTTCCGATGGAGTGTTTACAACAAGAGCGTTGAAAGCTTATGTTGCTTCATGAACATGTTTTACACGCTATTTTTTGGTTTGACTAGCTGTGCTCGGCTTTTTTGTAAAATACTTGATTCGTACTCGCTCAAGCATAGCAGTTTATTAAGTGGGCATGAGAAAGTTCCATACGGTGCGGAGGTGCTCGGGTTTTTAACTTTATAATTTTTTTTTGGAAAGGTTCACTTCTTTGCCCCAATTTTGTGTGTACACCGCCACTCATTTTCGGAGCTCTAGTAACGACAGTGTAGTGGTTGTTGCACTCGCTCTGCGAAACAGGTTCCCGCGAGTTTTAGCGAAAAAGTTGTTCATGCCTACAATTTTTCTTTTTTTACGATCCCTCGAGGCTTCCATTGCATTAACGATATTGATCGCCTTATTCCAGCGCGCCACAAGAAGTGTGCCTGAACGATTCTGTGATGACTCGACTGTGCCAGTGTACTGAAACGTAATTTGCCAAAGAAAAAACAAAAGGATGAGAAAGAAAGAAACCGCCATGCAGCACGAAAAGCGCTGCGCTGCACTAAAACAATAGAACAGCGAAAGCGTTGCTGGGCTTAAGTTTAAGCAGTAAGAATTTTTTCACTGGTTGTTACACGCATTTACTTGTTTCTAATTTTTATCCTCTGCACTTGTGAACGGCCCTGCATTCCTTTCCCAAAGAGAAAACACCGGGGATATCTCGTCAACACACCAGTGTGTATTACAACAGCAATAACGGTATGCTAATGATAAAACAAGTGGATGAGCTAACGGAACCGCACGCCTTTGAATCCTTGTCGCTAATGACGGATGACGGTATCGTTAATTTTATTTCACAAAAGAAAAACGAGGAGCTACAGGAAAACGTAAAAATAACATACGGCCGACTCGTTTTTGCTAAGCCACCTCGGTGTTGCACTTAGCGTGTTTGCTCATACTGTCGCACTCTCATCTGCGGCGGCTAAGCTAAAACAATGAAGCAATCCGCACCACTTCTTAGTTATGTGCAGTACGGCAAAATGTAAGGAAACTCATTTATACGACCGCTAGGTTTCAATGACTCGCAGTCAGCGTTTGCATAAATTAAGAAAGGCTTGTACAAATCAAACTTTTAGGTGTTTGATTGAAGCTGCCTAGTTTTTCTCAATATTCAAGGTGTCCTCGTCGTGGACGAGATTAAGTTGGGGTTCACCGAACGGCAAGGTTTTGAAATTCTGGATGAGTTATAGAATGTTTCGCAAATTCTGAAGATATGCGCTCGAAAGATACAGGTGTACTGAAGAGATGCACGTTGATTTTTACTGTAGGTGTATGATGCGCCGAAGTTTTAGTACAGCGATGTTTGTATACATTCCATCTACATTTAAGAGCCAAGGAGCTGCAGGGAACTGAATTTGGACTGACGGTGGCATGGACTGCAATATCGTGGCTCTGTATGGACACAGTTTTCGTGTTGCAACAGTAACAAGCTACTTTCATTGTGTACGAAAGCTTCCGAATAGTGCGAAGTAGCACTATTTCATTTCCACATGCGCGACATTTAAGCGTGTGAAAATTCTTACCGCTACACGTGTTGCTACATAGGAGCGTACAGCGATATATGTGAGATTGTGACTGTCGATATTACGAAACATGTATGCTTAGCTAAGTCTCAGTATGCATTATTTTTTTTCACGTGAGTAGAGGAATCGTGGAAGAGCACTAATCTGACTATTACAGACTTTCAAATAGCTGGAGCTAAGTGACAGTTGCATATTGTAAAGGAGTCATTTCGTGCTTCGCTTCTCCGTGATTGAGGTAATGTATTGAAATTAAACTGAATAAAGATTACGTTTGTGATGTGCATCTGGGATTCTAGATAAAAACCAATAACTTGTGTGTGGTGCCGACGAACGGGCCATGCTTTAGGCCAACCTTACGTTCGCATTTACGCGTTGTAGACGCCTGTTTGTAAGCGAATGTTGGAAATAAATTGGCACACTGTCTATCCGGCTCTCCGGTGTAAAATGACGGAATTTACTGAGTAATTAAGTACGTATTTGCTTACGTCCGAATCTGTGTCTACTGCTCAGTAAACGGGGGTTAACTGCTACTGCATTGTGCTTTTATGGGCTGCGCTAAGGACAGCGTATACCACTCATCAAGGTTATCAGGCCCTTTTAAGATTCGCATAGTGTGCAAAGAAATCCACTAAAGATCTGCCGTCACTGTCACTAACACGCAGAACCACGACAGGCACTCAACGATTGAATGGTCAATAACGTCCGAAACAAACTGAATGCCGATCGATCGATCATTCAATCATCCGACCGACCGACCGACCGACCGACCGACCGACCGACCGACCGACCGACCGACCGACCGACCGACCGACCGACCGACCGACCGACCGACCGACCGACCGACCGACCGACCGATGCCTTGATGTTGGAAATCTAAACAACCCAAACACTGTGCATTAAGCATTTTATCGTTTTTCTCGCAGTATGCTGAACTGTTAAGAATGCAGGTTTGCCAAAATTCGGCGCCCTCAGAATGGCCAGAGCGCAGCCACAGAGGTTGCCAAGCTCGCTTCGCACGCAAAGTGGCCGTTACTCAATGCTTTCTGCAGCGTAAAGTCATATACACTACCGCGCACCAAGACGTAGCTCAGCGCTTTATTTACCTTGCAGTTAAAAACACAATCTTACTTGGCTGGGCTTGATTTTGGACTTACTTGGCTAATGTTTTAAGAGTTCCACGAACCGCTATCCCGTAAGCGCCTCAACACTTCTAATCTGAGCTCTTCGCACGCTAACTGTAGCCACGTGTCTTGCGTTTTACGCTTCACGTTTTTGACAAAAGTGTGTCACTGCTGTCCCTGGATCTAATATTACCGAATGAAATGTATAAAAAAAATAAAAGTAAACACAAAGCCCGCCTGTTGTGTTTGGCTACGTCAGAACCTGCAGCAAAGTTTCGAAAACAAGTCCTGCATTACGAAAAAACTATGTTTGCCGGATCCGAAGCAAAGTGCTGGTCCATGTTTTGTATGCTTTCGCTGCGTCGATACACTTCATTTCTCTTTGCCCGACTGCCCGCCGCGCTTGTCGCCGGCGTCGCTCACTCGATCGTGCTGCAAACGAGACTAGAACGACACCCCTGGGTCTCGACCGCGGTCTGGGCCTCGTACAGCTTCGCGCGATATCGGGCTATTCACAAATTCGCGCCTAATTTAGTTCCGCTTTCACGAAATTGGGCCGTCACTTTCGCAGTACCGGTTTCTGCCGGCAACCTTGAAGCTGCCCTCGCATCATCAGCTTAAGTAGCGAAATCTGGGGCCTCAGCAAAGGGTGTTTGAAGCCACTCCAAGCTTGCTGTAGATGAGGTCACGTTGGAAACAGGCTGAAGCTGTTGAAGCAGGCTGAAGTTCAGTTAAAACTGTGTATGTGTACTATTTGTTAGTCTCATGATCAGAGGTATTTATTAAGGCGAAAGCCTTACATGCCTCATCAAACGCGAAAAGTGACCGTCGGCGGCGTCGACACGAGTGATGCGAAAAATCATGTTATGACGTCACCATATGACGTCATCACAACGTTACAGGTCGCCAGAATTTGTGACGTCATCACATGCCATCGTCGCTTGGTCAAAGGTAGGACGATCCCGGAGGCGCTGCCAAATCACGTGAGGGGCAATAAGCATCCATTGCCTCCAATCCCAGAGGCAGTGCAAAACCTCGTTGGGTGCAGAAAGCTTTAGAAGGAGGGGGGGGGGGGGGTATGATTTTGATTTTCATGGCGGCAAGTTTTAGTAGCATATCAGAAAATAGTGTAAAAAATTCGAACATATTCGATCAACACATAAGAGTGCGTTCTTCATAATGAATGGTAAGGACTGGCACAGCGCGTCTTGTAGAAATGATATGACGTACAATATGACATATGACGCAGCGTACGACCCTGAGTTAGCGTTCATATACTTGATACCTTGAGCCGATATCGTTATTGCTTACATATGAAGGAATCATTTGCTCAAACCTATTTGCATCATATAGAAAATTCGGCTGACAGGTTCTCTTTCACCCGCATTCTGTGCCGGAGTTTTCCACAGACTCTGTACTCCCGCAACCAAACACGCGGATGGGAATTCAGTTCCCCATTCGGGCTTCGCTTTCACGCGCGTCACTTTGCGATCGAATTTCAGGACTATTCTTTAGGGGTCAGCCCGGAATACCGTTTGCAAGGCAATAATTCTGGAAAAGGCGATTACCAGACTTCGCGTGGTGGCCGTCAGAAGAGTAAGAGGGAAAGTACGGGGTTCCTCAATCAGCGCGACGGGAAAGCCCGGAAATTGGACACCGCCGTACAAACAGACGCATCGGTCAAGTTTTAACGAGGCACCACATGAGAGCGCACACGGGCTCGGGGCCTTGTTTAGCGTGAAGCCTGTAGTAGTCGTATTGTATGGAATTTTTCTGAACAGCTGGCAAACTGCGCATTAACCGAAACCTTGGGATGAAGTGAAGTAGGGAGCAAGCGGGGAACTTGCAATGGACACGTGGAGGAAACTCTCTTGGAAGGTAAGCTCGAACCAATCTGAACTAACCGGCCCTAAGTGGTGCTCATTGTCAGCGCTGTTCTTACGAGAGGAAATGCGCAGTTTGAATGTCAGGTGCTTATCGATGCAGTTTTGGCTGTGAATTGGACATGCGGGGTCGTTACCGAATTCATACTCTTTCTCTGGGATCTTCACCCTCTCTAAATTAACTTTTTCACCACCGCGCAGATGCGAAACACGGGGACTGTCTGTTTTCGTTTCCCGACTTCCTGTATTTGGGTTGTTTTCTTAAGATACAATGTAATGGCATCAACCCCGGCGATTCATCAACATCTAGCCCCCCTCCAAATCGCTCGCATTGGGCGCGCCACTTATTTTTCAGGCCCGAGTCTGAATCGTGCAATCTAAAGCCCCAGGAGATGGGAATGCCGCTGAGAGCCACCGTCACTTCCGTATACTTTTCGGAATCATTAACGTGGCTTTCACGAGGCCATGGCGTGAGTCGAACGGAGTGTTCGGCAAATAAAGTTAGACGAAGAGCCAACGACAAAGCAGCCATGGCAAGCCGCCATAAACTTCATCCTGGATGGCGCCGAAACGATCTCTCCGGCCGCTAGGAGTGCCGCGCTCGCTAATGGTTTTTTGCCTAGTGTCCGTCGGGTGATTTCGTAAAGTTCCGTGTGAGGTTCGCTTTGCGTGCCATTGGCTCCACTTAACGGAAATGGGTTTTTCTCGCGTCCCAGGGACATATTGCTTCGTGGAGTTCCAGCTAATGATAAATGAAAGGGAAAATATGGTTGTTTCAAAGAAATTTCTTTGTAGCGGCTCTCGTTCGAGCGCATGATGATGTAAATGTTCCCATGATGCTTACGCTTATGCAAAAAATAGCACACGCTAGCATCTAGGACGAAACTAAGGTTGAATTTCCGAAGCGTTGTCGTTTGAATATGTTATCTAATGTTCCCGGGGCCTTCATCGCGGGAAGGAATGAAACGAAGAATATGGTGCGTTGAATCAAGCTTATTTCACATCCTTGAATTCATGTGATCTGCTTAATGAATTGAGAAAGACCATAAAAAATGCGCAAGTTAAAAGACAATGTATGCTTTCTGTAAAATAACACCGTGGCTTTGATAAATTCTTCCGGTTCCCTTTGTCTCTTGGACTGTCGATCATTCTTGGTCTTTTGTTTCTATCTCGCGAATTTTATTGATAACCTCCTTCATATTGCGCAAGACCAGACATCACACGTCAATGGCAGATTCTGCGTCATCACAGCGCAGCCTTGCTGTGTATGGAGGAGACGCTTACGAAGTTATGACATCCGGTTGTGCAGGTGTCGGGAGGCCGATGTGTTAGAATGCTTTGACTGTGTAACAGCATGTTTAAGAGCGATAACAATACAGATGGGGTCGCTGTCTAGAGCGGGAACAAGTGCAATTCCTCTTTCACTGCTCTGCACACTCTCTTTGGGGAAGCGTGCATTATCGCAGCTAGTGTCGTGGTATGGATACCCACCAAACTGTCAGCGTTGTCTGGCAAACAAGAAAATGTGCCTTTGTGTACAAAGCAAATCATGGTTATTTCCCCGAAGGATTGTGAATGATCGCATTTTCAGAAGCTCCGGAGCAAAACAGTGAACACGAAAAGCGTGAGAAAAATGTTATACGCAATCTCTTAGACAGGTAATTTTCTCTGAGTGCAAAGCACTTGTCGCGCATTGCAAGTTAAAAAGGAGAAGCTCATTCTAGCTTTCCCTGTTTGTATGTGCCTGGATGTCTTTTGTTTCATTGCTTATGTACTTATTTACCCACTGTTGAGAAACTTCGTCTTTTGAGACGAAAAGAAACGACAATGTATGGAATGACATGGAAAGTTTCTTTTGAGTGGAGAGCCCTAGGATGGAATAACTAGGAGTCAGGTAAACAGAAGTTCTGCGACAGCTCTTATAGCGTAGATTGCAAGGCAAACTGGACGAAAGAGAAAGAGAGAGAGGGGGAAGGGGAGAGAGAGATGGCTACCTTGCGCAGAGCTTTCAGGTGGTTGACGAGCAAACACAAAGTGCCAAAGGGAGGATGCACTCTGAAAACTCGGAACTACGAAACTTAAAGAGCCATGTTTCCTGAAAATGATTGAACCTGCGTGGTAGTCCTGCCAATCCCTTTGCCCAAACGTTGGCTTTAACCTGTTCATTCACACGTCTTTCGAGCATTCGCCACTTGGAGTCTCAATGTTCCCGGTCATGCTCTTACAGACTTAACGACGATCATGTGTGAAACAATGAAATGCAAGAATGATAGACAACAATGAAATGTAGCAACGTGAATTTACAAGTGACCTCTATAAAAGATCAGGTTTTCATGTCAGAAATTGCTGATCGCTGACAAGCCCGCGATCGCAAGAACATCGTTGATTGGAAAACGGCACATACAAGTAACCATGTGAGCGGCGCGCCTTCGAAGGCCTCATTTGCACACACCCGCACTTCTGTACACCCGCCGGCGCCGGATTTTTCGTGAACTATGCCGCCCCTGCCTCCACTGAAATCTGTAACTCATAGAAACTTTGCCTAATATAGCTTTTTCCCGCATTTTCGATGGAGGCGAAAATGATTGAGGCCCATGTGCTTAGATTTAGGTGCATGTTAAAGAACCACAGGTGGTCGAAATTTCCGGAGCCCCCCCCCCCCCCCTTCCACTACGGCGTCTCTCATAATCATATGGTGGTTCTGGGACGTTAAAACCCTTCAATTATTATATATTATTAAAATAGCTTTTCCAGTATGCAGCACTCAGGAGAAAATAGCCTTTGTAGGATGCCACGATGTAATGCGTGGAGTGCTTCGCGACATCTTACTCCTCTCATCTGGGTCACTACGTTAATAATGTGGTTGTTCTAATCTTCGGTGTAACAGGGACGAGGGGGGGGGGGGGGCAGGCTGACATTGTTCTCCGCCGAACTAAAATAACTAGTAAAACGTCCACATTCCTGGCAATCTACTTGCCAGAACATTGAGCTGGTAATCCAGACGGTGAACAATCACCACGTGATTTGTCGGTGTAATTCCGCGATCGTTCCACTTTCGGCAGTTCCAGAACTGCGCTGCTAATGCACACACCGTGATTAATGCAGCGCTCGAAATCCCTCCGCAACTGCGCTAATTCAAGGCAAACAAGACAGCCCGCGTTACAAAGATTAGCGCTCGTTCAATACTTAATCAAGCGAGTGCCGCCGCGGACGGCCGACAACGCCAGCTACGCACGGTATTTGCAGATTTATAATCAACACATTTAATTCATATGACGCACTTCTCCGCGCTCGAAAAACATGCTGCACATGTTTGAAATCACTTCCCCGATATTGTTAGCAATTTCATTCGTTCATAGACTGTGGACGCCGGCAAGCGCTGTGCATAGAAAAATTAAGCAGCGCGCGAAGGAGATTGGGAAGCACCGAGGGTATATGTTTGGGTAAGAGGGGGGGAGGGGCTTATATTAAGTGGTATCACGATAGCGCTCATTACTACCGATAGCCACGTTAGTGTGAAGAATTCCAGCGAGCTCGGTTGCATGTATCGTTTTTTCCAGGAGTTCTTTTTTTCTCCTGGAACGAATCACATATCTATAATGAGTCGGTTTGTACATGAATTCAAATAAACACGGAAATTTGCTAACGAAGTGCGCTTGCGGCAAATCTAGACAATTTCGATGTAGTGAATTAATATTATGTCTAGAATATCGCGTATGTAGGAAGGCCATATAAGCAGCATATTTAAAAAAAATGGTTTGATACTTTACACCTTCCACCTTCGATTTTAGCATTCTCGTCTGCTGCAAATTGTGCGATATTGTGATGATATTAGGGTCATTCCACGCCAAACGTCCCAAACATTGCGCTCGACCCTCTCCAATTGTATTGTAAAAAAATGTGGACGTTCACATCAGTGCACTATTTGCCCTCGGAAAGTATTTCTTGGAAAAAAAAAATTCTGTCTATTACAGTGATTTAAATTTTGCCGTAGTGGGTGAAACCTAGGTTGCGAAAAAATGCTCTAAAAAATACAATACCTCACGGAACGCCTTCAAAATCTGCTATTCGCTTGAAAAGGAATGGGACTATCATATTATCACCCATTGACGACCACTATGTCTCACGACGTGCTTTGTGGTGAAGAAATGCTGCAATTCTGCGCCCATTTTGATTATTTTTTTTAAAATTCTGCGAATATTACAGACACAATAGAGCTATATCACACGGCTGGATAGTTGGCAGTAAGCATGTCAAAAAAGTATTGAAGTCGATGACCCAGTAGTTTCGAAGTGGAAGGGGCGCAAACATTGAAAAATGTGTGAAATGCTCCATGTTCAGGCACATGTGGTGTGGTGTTGCGGTCCAAGTAAAAATGCACGCTTGGTCTCATTTTGAAGAGCAAACAAAGGAGATTTATTTGTGAAAGTTTCATCGGAGTTATTTTTGTTTTAGGCGAGAAACAAAAATTTATGGTGAGCGTTCGCGGCGTGCCGGGGCACGGGACCGTAAGTCCGCTTCACTGCGCCGCCACACTTCCTTGGGGCCACGGAATTATGCGGCGCCCACGCGGGTGCGCAAGATCGTGTGCCTCTGTGTGTATTCACGTTTCGACGCACATTCTTCGGCTTTCCGCAGTGCCGCCGACGAAGTGTCACGGAAAACGAGAGATGGTTTGTTTAAAATATATTGTTATATAATAAAAGGGCCTAACAGACACCGGGAATACACTTATAGTTCTGTTTTTTATGGGCAGCTTGCTTGAACGTGACTCGCACCATTCGTGCCTCGGAGCCGACTGGTGCTTCGTATTCTCACGCTCGGATCTTCGGCAGAGGTGAACTTTGCTCCGGTGATCGCGTTGCCGAGCGAGCACGCGGCACTCGCGGTTCGTCTTTCGGCCGCATCCCTTGACAGCGCGTAAGATAAACATTGCGAACGGTGTATCGTGTCATATTTTACACGGAGAGCCTGTACAACGGATACCGAAAGCGGAAACCGCCTTCGTCCTTTTAGTTGTTTGTCGCTTTCTCTTAGTAATCGTAAGGTGATTACTAAGCTGAAGGCATCGCATGCAGCGTGGATGGCGAGAGAGCGCGTGGGGTTTATTCGTTGACTGCGCACCCACAAGGAGGGTTCTAGCTTGGAACGGAGGCAAGACGACGATAGTATTGCTTCTCCGAGAGCGGCCGAAATGATGGAAGGAAGGTGAGGAAGAGACCGCGCCAGTGCTTCTGCACCTGAAGCTTCTACCTCTGAAGGTAAGCATCGATAATTTTAAAGCGCTTTTATTTCTTGGTTTACGAATCGACTAGTAAGTTATGCCTCAGGTCCTCGCCTTCACGGGATGTGCTTTTTTTTTACGCTTTAGAACTGTCATGCAAAATGAAGATTACGCTTGTCCTCATGTTTCTGGTGTAGATATATGCGTAAAAATAAGATGGAAAGCAGTGATTAATGATTTTTTTTTAAATTTATGAAGCTGTTCATTACACTTTCTCGTGAAAATTATGTGCGCCGAACCAACTACACAAGCAGTATTTTTGGAGTAAGAGTAACTTTGATGGCACTGTTCTACATATTTATTTAAGAACACGGCAGCAGGATGTTTCTATGCACATTTATATTCCATTTCCTGTATTTCAGGAAGTCAACTGCTTGCGTGTTCACTTGGCCCTACGGATTGCCACAAGACAACGCAGTCAAAGCAACCACAGATATTTAATGTGCAAGATCTGGGTGAAAAAGATCGTCGTCTCTTGAGAATGCGGTGCAGACATACGCAAGAAATTTCTACCGTATGCTCCCATCACTATACCATGTTCGTGAAACGGTACACAACTCACATGGCGTCAAAGTGGTGCTCTAAACCTTCCTCAAGCATGGGAAAAATGTGCGTGGTACATGTATTATTACCACAACTTTGACTGACCTCCAACACACTACAGCTGCAGTGGCTACATTTCAAGATGAAGTACTAAAAGTCCTAAAACATGAACTTCCTGATGTCAAAAAAGTTCACTACTTTTCAGACGGTGCATCGTCGCAGTACAAAAACAAGAAAAATTTTGTAAACTTGTGCTACCATGAAAAAGACTTTAGTTTAGCTGCAGAGTGGAACTTTTTCGCAACCTCTCATGGTAAGAGCTTGCCATGGCGTTGGCGGCACCGTGAAGCGGCTGGCAGCCAGGGCAAGTCTTCAGAGACCCTACAAGGGACATATCCTTACACCCCATGAACTTTCTACCTGGTCAGAAAAAATATCAAAGGTATATCTGTGCTCTGGGCGCCAGAGAGAAGGGTTGAAGAAAAAAAAGTTCAGCTCTCTGAAGGTTTGAGTCTACAATCTCCATCAAAGGTACGCGCACGTTGCACCATTTCGTGCCATCACCACTGACCACTGTTAATGCCGGGCTCACCTCCTACTCAGCAACACAGGCATTTCAAGTGGTGAAGACCATACGTCGGCAACGGAAGCAAGAACTGCAACCTCCGCAGAGATCGAAAACCAGGCACACAACCCAAGTTCTGCGTCTGTCGTACGTTCCGACTACTAACCGGCAGCCTTTATTGCCCTTCCGAAACCTTCTGCCAGCCATATACAGCGTTTGCAAGTTTTCAGCAACGTGAATACACACAGAGGCACATGATCTTGCGCACCCGCGTGGGCGCCGCATAATTCCGTGGCCCCAAGGAAGTGTGGCGGCGCAGTGAAGCGGACTTACGGTCCCGTGCCCCGGCACGCCGCGAACGCTCACCATAAATTTTTGTTTCTCGCCTAAAACAAAAATAACTCCGATGAAACTTTCACAAATAAATCTCCTTTGTTTGCTCTTCAAAATGAGACCAAGCGTGCATTTTTACTTGGACCGCAACACCACACCACATGTGCCTGAACATGGAGCATTTCACACATTTTTCAATGTTTGCGCCCCTTCCACTTCGAAACTACTGGGTCATCGACTTCAATACTTTTTTTACATGCTTACTGCCAACTATCCAGCCGTGTGATATAGATCTATTGTGTCTGTAATATTCGCAGAATTTTAAAAAAATAATCAAAATGGGCGCAGAATTGCAGCATTTGTTCACCACAAAGCACGTCGTGAGACATAGTAGTGGTCGTTAATGGGTAATAATAAGATAGTCCCATTCCTTTTCAAGCAAATAGCAGATTTTGAAGACGTTCCGTGAGGTATTGTATTTTTTTAGAGCATTTTTTCGCAACCTAGGTTTCACCCACTACGGCAAAATTCAAATCACTGTAATAGACAAAAAAAATTTTTTTTTCCAAAAAATACTTTCCGAGAGCAAATAGTGCACTGATATGAACGTCCACAATTTTTTACAATACAATGGGAGAGGGTCGAGCGCAATGTTTGGGACGTTTGGCGTGGAATGACCCATTAGTTACTGTCATAACAGTATTTTGTGCTCGTCCTCCTCCTTGGCATTTGCCAGAATTCAAATGTGTTTGCGGGTGCAACCTGTGTTGAAATGCCGTCCGCCACGGTTGGATCAGTGGCTACGGTGCTCGGGTGCTGACCCGAAGGTCGCGGGTTCGATCCCGGCCGCGGCAGTCACTATTCGGTGGAGGCGGAATGCTAGAGGCCCGTGTACTGTGTGATGTCAGTGCACGTTAGACACTAGATGGTGAAAATTTCTGGAGCCCTCCACTACGGCGTTCCTTATAATCATATCGTGGTTTTGGGACGTAAAACCCCGGGTATTATTATATTATTATGTGTTGAAATGTGTATCTGCCAAGAAGGTGTTTAAGTTAGTTATGTTACGGCATGAGTTCACAACACACAAAGTCGAAAATGTTGTTACTTAATACACATGAGAAAGAAAGCATGTCTTCATAAAAAATGTGGCGGGATCTTCAAAATCGATGAAAAATTGAGCTTCAGCCCTTTAGTTTCTGGCAGCCACGTTATTACAATAAGACGGAGGCTCGCGCAGATCGATATCGTCAATATAGAGCCTTTAACGAATTTGTGGGGCCTGTCTAACAAGAGTTGCACAATTGGGAATGAATTGTCAGAACAACGTTCCTTATGACAGTATCGTTTCGTCCGTTGGTGTGAAATATTTGTAAATTGCAGCTCATGATATAGATGCCGAATTTAAAGAGGAATCATAGTACCTACTGCGTTTTTTTATGAAGCCTGCAGCCGCTATTGAATAAAATTCCACTATATTGTGATTCTGCGCAGACTTTTTCGCCAACGTTATTTTCTTTGGTAATAGTCAAGTTCGGTAGTATTAGGGTTAATTTGAACCAACTAAGATAAACATTGTTGCATTTTTATTCTGCGCGAAGAAAGATGGCACAGAAATTTGGCAGACTCTATTGCGCGGGAAATGCGGCTGCATTGAGAATTGCGTCACTAATTACATTTATGGAGAAATAATTTACCATTCGAAAACATGTTTTTTTCTTCCAGACGATAGAATTAGTTCAGCGTGACGTGTGACAGCACGCGCACAATTGCAAAATAACGTGAGTATATCTTCTCCGTGTGCACGTGTCTGAAAAACAAAGCACGCTTTACAGGACAAAATACAAAACTGTTTCGAAACCATGTTTATTTCATTGGCTCGCTACTTCACTTACAGCGGAGAAGGAACTTACATTATTACAACGGAGCTGTTATACGCTAATTTCCAGCGCATCGCTCCTTGCGTAGACTGAGTGCGACGACCAGAAGAAAGAGTCTGAGCGTTCTTTCTTCTGCCGGGCATAATTTTGCCCAATAAAGAGTTCCATCACAACAATGTCGAAGTACACTGCTGTCGGGTGGGTGGGTGGGTGTAGGAGAGCTGATGAAACGACTGAATAAAAAGCCGGCAGATCCCACGCACTGTGAGAATGGATGTAATGCGAAGCAGCCAGGAAGGAGCAAATCATGCTTTACATAATTTGCATGTCATGTTTGACACGTGAGGACCTGTCATTTATGTTCGTCATACAGTCACGTCGCGCAATACCAAATTTGGTGTATATCAAGCTAGCGAACTGGACGCAAGCGCACCATGAGCGTGGCATGTAAATGGCGTTGTAGATGACACGCATGCCAAGATTTTCATGTTACCACCTGCCACTTATGTTCGTTATACAGTCATGTCACTCAATACCAAATTTGGCGTATATCAAGCTAACGAAACGGCCGCGAGCGGGCCATGAGCGTGGCATGTAAATCATGTTGTTCATGACATGCACGTCATTATTTGCATATTACCACCTGTCATTTATGTTCGTCATACAGTTACGTCACTCAATCCCAAATTTGGTGTATATCAAGCTAACGAAACGGCCGCGAGCGCGCCATGAGCGTGGCATGTAAATCATACTTTTCATGATATGACCAGCCATTTATGTTCGACATACAGTCATGTTATGCCATACCAAATTTGGTATAAATCCTATTAACGATACGACCAGGAGAACACAAAGTCGTAGGCGGCTAGATAGATAGATAGCTAGATAGATATACGCTCAAAGTCACCGAAGTTCGCTAAGAAATGCTTCGCATTTAAAATATTTCGGGGCTCGGCGAGACTAACGAATAATTTATCCATCAAACCTGACGAGCTTTCTCGTATCTCGCTCTGTTGGTACTACACTGCTGATCTAAAGGAGGTCTACGACCTGGTGTCGTTTGGGGGGTTCTGGGGGGATGAAAGAGAGAAGAGTGACTCAGCTCAACATGGCCGCTGCAGGCACGTATTTGATTGCGGTTCGGAGCGGGAGGTTCTGAGCTGTCACAGCTAGACCGCGGAGGGCAGGCTTCGCGTGACACCTTGATTAAATCGGACGCCTGACGCTCGACAACCTAGACGTTGGTTTTATTGACTGAGCAAGCTTCGCACCCGATTTTCGGGACGTATATTCGCAAGAATGGCCTCAGTGCACGCTCTTTAAGCACGAACTCAGCGATAGCTGCAGTATGCAGGGAATGCGCATTGGGTCCTGCCCGGCTGTTCCGAATGAAGATGTCCTAGCAGTGCGGTACTCAGTTATTAGACTTTGGGAGTGTCCTAAATTTAATTGCGTCGGGAAGGTTAGGAATGTAATGTTGCTGCTTAGGATGCCGTTTGTGAAGTTCAACAGGGGAGGGGGTATTTAATTATAGTCGTTTCATTACTCAGAGCCTATTACTCAGCAAGATCACTTGACACAGCTGAAATCCCTTCGCCGGGGCGCCATGCCGAAGTGTAATGAGGTAATGATTAGTCACTGCGGGTGTGCTTCTTTCGCGAAAACGCTGAAATGTTAGAGCTTTAAAAAAGTGAAAAGCCCGTCTCGTATACCGAAGGGGCTGCGAAGCAGTTTCCACTTAGCACTGGACAGGTTTCCCGAGCTTTCCTTCTTCTGCATCGCTTCTATGACGTAAAAAGGTATCTTTTTTTTTAGGTTTAGCAGATTAGTCATCGTGCGGCATAGTTATCAGTATACTGGTCACTCTTTTGAGGCTATTTTGATGCAGGGTGTGGGTACGGGCTAGTTGGTATTCCATTTCGTAGATTAATTACAGCGCAACAGCAGACACGGGACAATGAGACTAGCGAAGACGAGCGCTTGTCTTCGTTAGTCTCGTTGTTCCGTGTCTGCTGTTGCGCTGTAATTAATCTACCAAATGCTATTTTGATTTTGTCATGTTATAGCTGGCGTGTCATCCTCGAGGGCACCTTCCGAAAAATATCGATATTTAGGATACAAACACGCTATTCTGTAAGCCTAGTGAATGACACATAAAGTACTCCCATGAATTACCTGACAACATTTCGTGAAATTCAGCTCATAACAAATACAACGCGTATGAAATCTTTCTATGTATGGCAGTAAAGCCCCAACAGATGGTGAGCCTCTTCATATAATGTGGTTTACAGCGCCATCAAGTTAAAAGAAGCACATACACGCATTCCCATCCCTAAGAAGCTTAAGAAGTGCGCGGCAGTTTTAGTTGCTGTCAGTCGCGTTTATCCGATATAAGTTATTCAATAAATATGCGGCAGACACAGGCGGCGATGACAAGTGCTTTCGAGCGACAGCGAGCACTCAGAATATTATCACAAATGTACGCACGTGTTCTTGGGCTTAAGCTCCGTGAATTTTGTGCTGTAATGCAAAAGTTTGTGGTAAAGACTTACGCTTACCCGCTGAAACATGATAAAGAATCAAACAGTTCCCGCTGTTTATGCTATTCGAACTGCATATGCGAGAAAAAAATATTTCCTCTTATTCTAAATCTGTTCTGCCAAGTGGAATCATTGGGAAGAACAAAAATAGCGGGAAGACAATGTGCAAGGAAACATGATCGACACTGCATTCCTGTATTTCTGGATACAAAACCCGGAAACAGTTATTCCTAGTCAGGATGACTCGAGGGTTATGTTTAACACTCCGCTAATTCTGAAAAACACGTGGAAAAACCAGAAGCAGAATTCTGCGCCGGCGGTGCGGGCTCTCTCATATTCAACGTTCATTCGACGTTGCTGTACTTCTTTTAAGAACGCCAGTCTTTCTTCCTTTTGCAGGAAATAGCTAGCAGCACTAATAACGACTCTATAGAACAAGATCTAATTGATGGAAATCAATGATTGATTGATTGATTGATTGATTGATTGATTGATTGATTGATTGATTGATTGATTGATTGATTGATTGATTGATTGATTGATTGATTGATTGATTGATTGATTGGGGGGCACCGTCATGAAAAAGTTGGGGATGCCCTGCTCTGTTGAAGTGGGTAAAAGGAATAGAGGGTGACCACGAGGGAGATCCTTGTACTTGAATGCACTACGAGAAATGATATTCATGAAGCAGTTGCGTGCGGTGCGGATTTCTCTGGATGCGCACAGCTACGCGTTGACTGACGAAGCTGCTGGCGGCTGATGATTGTCACGGAAATTCAGTACCAGCTGTGTGAGCCCTCGGAAGTGTAGCGTCTTTGTCAACTAATTGACTGCATCTTGCCAATTGATTTTCATTTACTTGTTGACGACCTTAATCCACTTTCGGGTACCTTTTCTGGTTTCTTAACTGACTTCCCGTTCTAGCCAAGCGAAGGGAGGCCTCGTTAACCACTTCGGTCAGAAAACAATTATCGACTTCATGGGCATATGTCTTGGCTACAGTAAGCGTTTGCAAGATGCAGATTTGCTACCCTACGCTGTATGAGTCAGAGGGAGTGGATGGGTAAAAGTCAGAGATGCGGATAAGCCTCGCTGTGTACATATTCCAACAGCGGGCCTTAGAGCTGCTGCAATTTGTTATGCCGGAGGAACATGACACACTTAATGGGGTAAAATTCTGCCTACAATGGCAGAATGGCTTGTGGAGCGCGAAAAAAATGGCAGACGCAGACATGGGCTTGTAAAATTGCATTTTTTGTCTACCGGAAGCGTCCTGTCGTCTTTTCTTGAAGCCGAGAACACGCGATGCAGAGCAGGCAGAAATGAGGCGTGAAATTCGCGCACTATGACAGCGTGCGCCGCATCCTCCTGCTACCAGCGTCGCCCCCCCCCCCTCCCCGCTTTCCATTCACGCGGGTCATGATTCATTCGCGAGGGTTAGACGTGCTGCTACGGGCAGTTTTCGGTAATGGTTTTGGCGTAATAATTATAATGGCTCGTGTGAGGTGGTGGGGGGATGAAATTGTGAGTATTTTTTGCTCCTAGCGCCACACAGCACAGAAAGCGCAGAGAAACCTCGTTAGAGTGTGTTGGATTGGCCATAGTTCAATGAATACCCTTACGCTAATGTAAAAACCGAGCTCTGCTGGAGACAGCTGAAAAAGGTGGTGGAGGAGGAGGAGGAGAAAAACAAGAGAGAAGGCAGGGAGGTTAACCAGGCACATGCCCGGTAGGCTACCCTACGCTGGGGGGAATGGGAAAGGGGAGCATAAAGATGAGAGAGAAAAGAGAGGGGAAGGAGAGAAGAAAATGGTCAGTAACTGTGCTGACGCCAAGGTAGAGGCAGGACTGTACAAAAGTCAAAGGTGGAAAAAGGTGGCTTCGTGGAATACTGACCATGGTAGTGAAAACCACGAGGAAAACAAACAAACAAACAAGCTTTTCTACTATAACACCAGAAAGAAAAGTTATAGCCTTTAATTTTTTTTTGGTTCAGAGTTAAAGCGCAAACAGGTGCAAGTAACGATAGTTTGCTGTAAGTCTGTATCAGGGAGAAATGAAAAAAAGGCAACCAGAAAACAATACGTTCTAGCTAAATGTCGCCAATTGCTTAGCTACTAATAACTGTCAGTCTTGAGCATGAGTGCGGCTCTCATGTTGCTGTTCCTCTGGAGAGAAAGAAAAAATCCCGGAAACCAGACTATTTTGCGAAAGGGAGTGCCAGTTTACGTGCCCTCATGAAGCTTTCGACAGCACCACACTCACTGTGAGGCTTCGGTATCGGCCCATTTCCTGGTTTTACAGCCAGAAATAAATATGGTCTGACAATCGCGGGAACGATTTTCGCATTAAAAACTGTAGCAACGTGCACGCCTCCGGAATAAGTAGCATGAACATGTCAGAAAAAGGAAAAAAGCTATTCATGCATTAGTTTACTGCCTTTCGAAAACGTATGAAATAAACGCTAAATAAAAAGCGAGTCTGTTGTCATTCATGCTTTTCATTGATGAAAGCCGACATTGAAACGCACTCTGCGACCTGACAAGCCACGAGTGTTCATAGCAAACTTGCTACGAATATCCTGCCAAACAGCCTCGGGCCGTACGGTACTACGCTGTCGTACAAATAGCTGCTTACGCGCAGAGAGTCTGGCTCGTCGCTTTCATCATTTTTTTCTCCACGGAAAGGCCTGGGATGTTTGTGACATCCTCGAAAGATTGTTGTTAGATAACGCGTACGACACGGCAACCCACGGCATTGGTGTACCACATGACGCAATAGAAGACCTGAAATCTTCGAAACCAATGCTAGGGATTCCAGCCTGCAGTGCATGAATGCGTACGGGCTTTGTTGTTGTACGTGTTCATCGATGAAGCACCGCTACGCTTACGCTTTTAAGCTTGCATGTTTGTGAAAACAGCGCAACGACGATGGTTTCTTTTTCTCTGCCTGCGTGTTTACCTCTTCAAACACACCACGCGTCT
Organism: Rhipicephalus appendiculatus; assembly: GCA_030522465.1. NCBI lineage: Eukaryota > Metazoa > Arthropoda > Arachnida > Ixodida > Ixodidae > Rhipicephalus > Rhipicephalus appendiculatus. The sequence goes on along the minus strand of JALIZH010000787.1, from coordinate 52,158 downwards.
TACATTCGTGGGTTTGGGCAGCCTCGTTGGTAACTCGATTATCTGCGACGACCGTGTGTCTATGGCGGTGATCCGAAGGTGTTAAAAATATTTCCCGAATCGTAGGTGTGGTGTCTGCATTCAATCAGCAATAATTTGTGAACTTTTACGTGCCAAAAGCACGATATGATTATCTGCCGTGTCGTAGTGGAGGGCTCCGGAAATTTTTAACATCTGGTGCTTTTTAACGTGGACTGATACTGACATCACACAGTACAAGGGCCTCTAGCATTTCGCCTCCATTAAAATGCGACCGACCACCATAGCCGGGATTGAACCCGCGACTTTCGGGTAAGCAGCCGTGTACCGTAACCGCTGTACCACCGCAGCGGACTCTTCAATCAATCGATCAATAGGTCGGTCGGTCAGTCGGTCGGTGGGTCGGTCGGTCGGTCGGTCGGTCGGTCGGTCGGTCGGTCGGTCGTTCGGTCGTTCGGTCGGTCGGTCGGTCGGTCGGTCGGTCGGTCGGTCGGTCGGTCGGTCGGTCGGTCGGCCGGCCGGTCAAATGCACAACGGCGCAGGTTCGCGAACGACGCGCACTTTACGGCTACACACGCATAAGCGAACAAACTCTTTGCTACTTTTATACAAAATGCACGCTTTAATAGCAACTCTTTTGAAAGCCAAGCTTACTGCCCGCTAATTAGAACGTCCTGTCTTGTGAAAGCGATCCTTTATCCACGCATTTTTCTTTGCGGTTCTCGTTGTTATTCAACGAGGCGATTGTGGCCAGCTTGATACTAATTACAAACTTTCATTGCTCCCGCCCATACTTTTGGTGCCTCGGCCTTCTTTGCGGTCGTTATTCAGCCGTTTCGTAATTTCTAAGGACGTCCTGGCAAGCCGTTAGTGAAATGACGCTGATTAAAAGCTCGTCAGGATATCGAGTTACACGTGACGACACGACGGCGAAACTTTTTAAGCGTCCTTTCCAGGTTTTAAAGTATACCGACACAAGCTCGAGACAAGCACACAATCACGACTCTAGAAAGATGGCTCCTGGATTCCGTTGCCGGACGCCCTCTGGTACAGCTGGAAATTAATCAAAATGATGATGATGCTCCAGATGATGCTGATAATGATGACTGAAAGAAAACTAAGCAGTCCTAGTCTACTCCGCGGTGTAAGTATTCTTACACCGTTGTCTTTTGGTTTTCAGGGCGTGAGACTGGCTGAATTTTTTTTCTTTTGTAGGACCTGCCTCCCCTAACTTCCGTAATATTGCAGCTGCCCACTCTGTGAACTGAAATCCTAACGTGAACGCTTTTGTAGCTGCATTCAACACTTCACTGTACCTGCAAGAACCCCGTGTACCTACACGGGGTTCTTGCAGCTCACCACCATCAAAATGCAGTCAATTAGGCCTGAAATCGAATCCACCATTTCCTGGTCGGCAACGGAGCACCGTGGGCACTTAAGTACCTTCGGAATTTGATAACATTCCTGGAATCAAGTGCGCTACTCATGATCACGAGTATTTATCAAACAAGAAGGCGACTTAGCGAGGGAATAATTAATGTCGATGATGATGCTCATTATGCTGATGATGAAGATAATGAGGAGGAAGGAGGGAGGGGGGAAAGGAAGGGTATGCGACCTGCGGTGCTGTTCTTGATACTGCCACATTTTGTCACAATGCTGAGTCGCCTTCTGAGCTCCACTTGGCTCACAATGTGGGCTAGACCTCCACTGATTGGTTCAAAATGCAAGCAGGCGGTATTCCGTCGAGAGTAGCTATCCATGTTTAGAATCAATAAAGCTGTGGTAGTCGCTAGACGAATCGCAGCCCTATGCCTATGGCAGCACATGCGCAGTCGTGTGGAACCCACAATTTCCTACCGACAGCATGTCGCATAAAAAAGTTGGCGCAAGTCAGTTTAGGGCCCTGAATAAGGTACTGGAGCTGCCGATGCAATTAGCGGTGTTTTATGAATACACCTTCCAGCACAGCGTTGACACCATCATTGAGGGGTAATGCATGGATAATAGAGAACATGCCAACCAAGTAACACAATTTGCGACAGCCACACTACATCAATACTGTCACAAAAGCTGAGTGAAAGCCAACATTTAGTGAAGGTGGTCTGGCCTACGGAATGCAACCGGCAAGGGGCCTTTACAAGGTCTAGCGAAATCTGACTCCTTTTGAAGAGCTGATGAGAAGCCAGGGCTGACACTTGGTAGCGCAAGGACATTTCCGGTGCTTCGAAATGTCTGGGTTCGTTAGCGTGGTTTGTGCGACAACATGAAGATTGAATTTCCTGGTTTTGTGAAGTTCGATGTAATTTGTACCGCACGATAAAAGTTCCGCTAACGAGCACTTTATAGCCAAACTCACCGAATCATTCTTTCTTACGGAGAGTGCGGCTTTGCAGACCGCAAGTGCCAAACCCATACGACTAGACTTGGGAAAAAGAAAAAAAAGTACACGAAGCACTACGTTCTTATTTTTTCAAAGTGAAAATACCCCAGACAAAGTGTGCCTTAAATGTCATTAAATAATTTTATTGATGATGATTAGTGAGGTTTTGTGGCGCAAGGGCCATGAGTGGCCAAAGAGCGCCATGTCATTATAATTAATTTTATTCATGCTTTTAATTCTGCAATGCGTTTTTGACGATCTTTGCATGAAAGTCGATAATTTACTGTCACGTACCAAGTATGCGAAAATTAGCCCTGACCCCCTTCCCACGAGAGAAATGCGGAACACGCTCACTGCGGAAGGGGTGGGGTGGGGGGGGGGGTAGCAACTTTAAGGCAGAAACTTTAAGTGGCTGCATTGAAGAAGACAGGACCACTTGTTTACATCCCCCCGTTCAAGAATATTAATCTCCTCAAGCTTCCTTTTTCTCTGAACTTCTGCCTTGTTTTGATATACTAATGACATTTTTCTCATGTGCAGTGATATACCTCCCACTTTGTCTTTTTTATCTCATGTGCCAGCAAACGTCGATGCAACTGAACCAATGTGTCCTGGGCCCGGGCATCTTACCTATAAAGAATTAAGTACTTGTACTGACAGAACTGTCTAACCACGTACGTCGGCACTTCCTTTATCAGAAGGTCTCGGGGCTTCAAGCGTCTCGTTGTTTCGGAAGTCAATGCCGTGTGACTATATTTGCCAGCCTGTTTTCTTCAATCTATGATATTTCCATCATTCTGCGCTAGCTTTATTTAAAAAATACAGCCTAGTTCCACGCCGCCTTCACCGTTCGACAGTGAAGCCGTAAGCGCGCCAATGTATGGGATTGGCTAGTGAGATCGTGCGCATAATCATCTTGATCGTCATAATCATCATCTCAAGCATAATTAGCATCATAAGTTTGTTTTATTTATTCACTCCCCATCTGGTCACGTGACCGGCGTGACGACGACCTCTACTACTACTACTACTACTACTGCCACTACCACTGCTACTACTGCTACTGCCATTACTACTACTACTACTACTACTACTACTACTACTACTACTACTACTACTACTACTACTACTACGACGACGACGACGACGACGACGACGACGGCGACAACGACGATGGCACCGGATAGACTAAGACAGCTTCGTTGTAAAAATGATAAATTTCGCGCTCCTATTGCTTGCCGTGCTTGGCGAGATTAAGAACGGTTCTCTGTGCCACCCTCCTCATCCGCGCCAGACGGTACAAGTAGAAGTTCTTCCCGATAAGAAACTTGGAAAGGGGATGTGGGGAGTTGAGAGGAAAACGGGGAGAGCCTTTAAGCGCGACGACCGAAGAAGTTGTTAGCCAGGAACGGCTGTCCCACTTAGCTTCCACGCCGCCCAGCTTGGAACTAATCGCGTTTCCGGCCTCTGCCGCGAAGTCGTTCCTTCTCGGATGGCAGGTGGTACCGCTCAAAACCCGGCCGCTCAAAGCGTACGTCTAACCCGTTCTTTCCACGCGGCCGCTTTGCAAAAAGTGTCGATAGCCGTGCGCCCAACGCAAATCCATCTATACGGTCTCAGCCTCGCAATCTGAGGTCTCCATCCACCATTTGCGTCCTCACTAGCGGGTGGGGAGGAGGCAGACGCTGTGGGACGGAAGGAAGGGAAGAGGAGGAAAGATATGTTCGGCCATCACCACCGTCGGAAACGCTTAATTGCGTTAATCGACTGGAAGCCATGCCTTCATTTGTAACTCTCACGCCATCTTGCGTTACGCCCATCTCGCAAGCAGCGCAGTAGTTATCTTCGCTATCTGCGTTGATGGTAGCGCCGCTTGTGGCAGAGAGGGCAGTCGTTTGTTTGCCGACAACAGTTGGGCACTTTCTGGCCTTTTCTTTAACTACATTGGTAGTAGGGGTCTGGTAACGTATTAATCTGATTCTTTAAGGCTTTCATAACTTGCCCAAAAAGACAGAGTTTTTTTTTTTTAAACGTTCAATACGCGAGCGTTGTGCGTGACGGAGGGCAGCGGCCGTTTCACCCCATTTCATATTACATGAGACTTAGGATTAATGAGAACTAACAGACTTAGGATTAATAGGAACGTTTTGTGACGATGTGTCTTGACGCGCGCAAGGTGGCGCAGCCTGCTCTATGGACGTAAGCAACAAAGAGACGGTTAGATTATTGGTGGCAGAAAACTAGAGAGAAAGGACAAAAATGAATATTGGGAAAAAATAAGGACATTCTGCCATGAAGGGGCAGAGATCTGGGCTGTGAATTTATTTATTTATTTATTTTTTTTGTCTAGAGAAAGATTGATTTAATCGAAGTAGACAGGGCATTGGGCCAACATAAAATGAAAAGAAAAAAAAAGCTTTTTTTTTGTTTTTTTTTGTTTTTTCGAGCCTGGTGGCACACATGTCACCGCCCCAATATAAAGGGGACACTCATAGCATCCATCCATCCAACGATCCTGTGGTCATTGTCTATCATAAAAGCTTTTCAAGAAGGCTTAACAGAAAGTTTTGGTGACGTGTCGCGTTCGTTGTCTCCTATGGTAAAATGACTATAGGCTGCGACGACATCGATGCGACTTTGCTCACTCTCGGAAGAAAAAATGACGTCGACGCAGGCTTATTTTCCCTTTCTGCAGCGGAAAATATCTTGCAAAAGTGGTGCTCAAAAGCGGCGCGTAAGAAAGAAGCTAGACTTGATACACGCTCACTATCAACTCATTGACAATGAATTAATGTTCCTTTCTACTAGCTGAAGAGACAGAGCGAGAAGTGTACAAAAGGGAGAAGGCAGGGAGGTTAACCAGGCACCAGTCCGGCTGGCTGCGAAGATAGAGAAGCCTGCCTGCTAACACAGGGTAATCTTATCGCCCCATGAAACAAGCCCATTCATTCTCTCCGGTTTACTGATTGGTTCGTTAGCCAATCAACTTGGTTCGCTAACTCTACATCATATCGCCTAAACCGCTCGATAGATTGTCTATAGGTTGAGTGCTAGTTCAAAAACAGCCTCGAACTACTACCTTGAATGTTGGTTACTCAATAACGTCCAGCATCATTGTCTGTTAGTTCTCACTAATAATGTGTTTAACAAAGCAAACGAGCCCATAAGTTCACACTTCTTTCCTTTACTTGAATGTTGGTATGACAGCGGCGTAGCTATAGTACACGCTCAAAGTGCATGGCTCATGAGTTGTTGCTTGCGTTGTCGACGCTACAAAAGAGAGCGTAACAACGTTCTACACTCCGAAATGATTTGTGAAGGTTCGTTGTTTGTGCGGGCCATAGGTCGGCGAACTCACTCATGAGTCGACTCACTCGGACTCACTCAGACTCAGATTGAGCCGTGAGTCTGAGTCTGAGTGAGTCCAGGTGAGTCTGGTTGAAGAAAATTTTCGTGAGTGTGAGTCCGAGTGAGTTCGGCTCAGGGAAATTTTGGTGAGTCTGAGTCCGAGGGAGTCCAAAGCGCAAGATATATTTCTTGAGTGAGTCTGAGTGAGTACCACTTTTTTTTTGCCGAACTATGGTCATATCTACTCATCTACAACATTAATATCAGCCTTTCCTGGATTCACGTTTGTACTCCCGTCTACTCACATGTATTCCAAAGCAGTGTCTTTCAAACGCCATTTCAATAATTATTGATCAGAGGCGCGAATTACGTTGGGGTGCCTTGACCTCCCCCCCCCCCCTCCCCATTGCCAACTATTCCAAAGTTCTTGATAAATATATAAATATATCTTATGTTGTCATCTTTTTCAAGAAAAAATTACCTTATATACTGGTTACGAGCACTCATCACTCGTATTAGAAGGTACTATATCAAAACGCACCTAGAAGAGCACCGATTACGTGAGATATTGGTGTCATAGTATTGACACCATGGTCGAAAAAGATAATTCTAGGCTAACGGACTCATGAGTCGATTCATTCGGACTCACTCAGACTCAAATCGAGCCGTGAGTCTGAGTGAGTCAGGGTGAGTAATGTTTTGGTGAGGTTGAGTCCGAGTGAGTCCGGTTGAAGAAAATTTTCGTGAGTGTGAGTCCGAGTGAGTCCGAGTGAGTCCGGCACAGAAATATTTTGGTGAGTCTGAGTCCGAGTGAGCCCTAAGCGCAAAATATTTCATGAGTGAGTCTGAGTGAGCTCCACAAGTTTTGCCGACCTATGGTGCGGGCGTTTAACCGGTGTACACACATCACGCACCCTCGAAATTGTGGCACGCAAGCCCTATATCGGTGTGAACTTTTCATCAAGGCCGGGGGAAAACTCTCTTTTTCGCTTCGTCCTCACTAGTTAGCGTCGGGAAATATGCAACGAGCTCATCGAGAGACGAGCCACGAGCGCTAGACAGCGGTACACTGCATAGGGTTCGTTCGAAAGGCATCCTGATAAATGTGGGAGAACGGTGCAGTAGCCCCCTTGCGAAAACAAGAAGGAAAGAAACCGCGAACTCGCGGGCAGCCGCCAAAGTTTGGCGGCGTCGCAGTTTGCCGAGCTCGGTGTGCTCTCTCGGGAGACAGCGGCAGAGGGTTATAAGCGAACGCCGCGGTGAAGTATCACCGTGACTGGTCGTCGTCGTTTATTTTTGCACTCGCAATGTTTACAGTGCCGTCACCCCCGTTCGCTGTTTGGTTTGTACGCCGCTCGCGTATTGGTTGATCATGCGTGGAACGCCGAGCGCGCTGGCAATATTTGCATCCCTCGCGACGGGCCGTGTTAACACTTTGTACCGGGTGTGTAAGCGGACGATTTTTTTTTTATTTCCAGCTTCCAACTTTTTCCCACCGTTCCTGGAAAAAAGTGTTGCATTTCTAATGAGTGTGGAAATGAAGTGCCTGTTTATTATGCATTTATTATGCAACAGCGACCGGTCGATGCATTGACGAAGCTGCGCGAGAAACACTTACGGCGCTAATCAGAAGAGTTATTCTTGTATATTATATTCAGTCCAGCAGACTGATGTGACGCCTGCCGGCAGAGTATTGTTTATTTCCCAATGTTGTCCTTTTGCTCTTCTTTATAGACCTGAACAACATTTCTAACGAAGAACATGGCCCCTACCTACGTAAACGTATTACACAAGAAATTTTTTTGCGAGGACAATTGAGCCAATCACGATGCTGCACGTAAGTCTAGCGAAGCCACCTGGCTAATAAAATAAAAGCCCTTACAAACATAAAGCTCCGTGAATTTGGTCCCTGATGAACTTAACGTTCCTAATTAAGAATGGGTTTGTTAGACATGTCGCAGGGCACAACTCTAGATTTATTTCGACCTCAGTATCCATTACTAAACATGTTTCTAAAACTGGTGGGTGTACGAGCACTTTGGATGTTGCCTTCGTAGGAATTCGGTCGCGGTTGCCAAACCAAATTTGTGTCCTCGTCTTTTCGGAGAAGCGACGAATTAACGAAGAATTGTGTTCCTAAGTACGTGTTCTCTGCCATTGTCCAGCTGGTGCGCTAATGATATGCCCGGTATCAAGTTTGAATGAAATTTTCCATTGCTAACATTTCTAGGCGTACAGCATCTTTGTGAATGTAGGGCCAACTGCTTATAGCCACGAAGCCACGCCTACAGGCGCCGTCATTCTTCTCCCAATTCGTTCATATTTCTTTCGTTTTCCTTCGTTTCACTTTGCCTTGGAACGTTTTTATTCCAATGAGCAAATCTCAGCAGTGGTCGCTGGATGCCGGCAGTGGCTGAATACAATACCCTTCACTTATCAAGCATGGGGGGACAACGTTTGAGGACCTCACGATGTCAGAAGCTGCTAGGAGACCCGCCCTGCTGCGTCTATCATCATCATCACATTTTAGCTTCATGATCCTATCGTATCCTTGAGTCGGCGTATGTGAAATGCATCGACGGGCTGCGGTATCCGAACTCATCGCGAGCAGTTAGTCCCCTCTAGCCTGGAGCTTTTCACTGCGCATGCTGCAGCCGTTGTGCTGTTGTATAAGCACCGGAGCATCCCTTCACATTGTCGAATTTGCAATCATGTCAACTCTAACTGCTACACGTGGATGCTATGGTTATCTACGGCTGGCTCAAAACAACAAAAAACGAAGACAGTTTCGATACTTTCGAAAGCTACAGACCTCAGTGAGGCTTTATAAACGTACGTGCGTGTTTTGGGTTGATGCACAATGTTTCTGGGATCATTATATTAATCATGTGTATCACTCTACACCGTCAGTACAACGTGGTATGCCTGGTCACCAGCCAAGAAAATATCTCATCACCGAGAGAGAGAGCGAGAGAGAGGGAAGAGGTGTCTAATAAATAGACACACGGATAATGCAAATCAGTTTCGTGGAAGCCGACAAGTCACTGCCGGTTCGTGAAAGCGAAGGTAAGATAAAACTGACCAAGCACCCACAAATAACCGTTGACGGCATCTATATTGTGATGTAAAGGAGCAATACGAAGCTCTGCTTTTGAAGTCAACGATTGTAAGCGACTTGATTAATTTCAGCGAGACGTCAATTTAGCTGCCTCCGGCGATAATTTTCGGGACACCAGCTTTTCAGACTACACACGCCGTTGCGGGTATATCTCTCGCGATAATCTTGTTAATCCGCGCAGAGTGATCTTCATTCCTGCAAGGAACAATGGGCGATAAAGAGGACCGAACAAAAGGTGGACAGGCTAATCCTCTTAACAATCCCCTCCTAAGCGACGCGTTTCGGAAAGTTCCCTAGCTAGGCCTCGCTTGTTCAAAATCCCTGCGCTTCCTTCGAGGAGCAGCTGTTAATCTTTCTCTTTGTTACAGGCTCCCTTCCTCAAGCAGAATTTGTCCATATATTTTGATAGATAATGTTCAAAACCCGTCTAAACCCTTCACCTACCTCGCGATTTTGCTGTCGTGCCTAAAGGCGTTTCAATTTTATCCACTAATATTCGTTTGGGGAAGCGAGGTAGACTTCTTTTTTGTTCGTTAAAAAAAGTCGTTACCGCTCCTAGGAAAGCTTAGGCCTTATCCTTGGCTATGGTTCAGCCACTGCGGTTTTATTTTTTGTTACGCACACGACGAACGCATTAAAGTGAAATCTGCAACAATGGGAAAGTTTCAGTTCACTGAAGAAGCTCCTCACTACAGGTTCCTCGTTAAGAAGAGTGACGAAGCGGTCTGTAGTGACCCCCAAAATTTCTTTCTTCTCTTGTCTTTGGTAATTGACCTGGCGCTTTTCCGAGGCTAGTCTTGACTGGATGGCATTACGCCGAACCCTCGTCTACAATTTTTAGCTATTAGAGAGAAAAAAAAAAACTAGTCAAATTGAAGTTAACGGAGCTTCTTACAAGGAACACTACTTCTGCTAGAAGATGTTTTTATAATTTTAGGCCGATATAAATGCGCCATTAAATATAAACCTAGCGCAAAAAAAAATTCTCGCAGTTATTCAGCTTCGATTATATTCTGAGCATTGTCAGAGCTGAACCTTGACCTTGATGTGTTTAATACGTAAAGTGAACTTCAGCCCTTCACTTTGATTAGAAGCAACTGCTTGCTTCTAATATCGAACACGGACGAAGGGAGACACGAGAAAGACACACGCAGTGCTTCTTTGTGTTTTACTTTGTTTGCCCTTGTATCGAGTTCACGCTCCAACCAGTTGCTTATAATCACCAACCAACAAACCAATTTTGCGACTCTCGCCGAAGCGTTGACTAAACGCGTTTTTTTTTTCAGGCTCACGTAAGCACCCTGAATAACTTGTCGCGAGCTGGCGGGCTTTTGACGATGCCTAGTTTCGCAGGGTCGGCACAGCTTTGGGCATGTTCCCTTAGTAGGGAGAACGGACAAGGCCTCTGGTGACTCGCGTCGAAGCCGTCTTCTCGGACAATGCAGCCTGACGAGGCGTGAAAAGGAAGGAAGCCCTCGCAATGTTGTATCGCGCGTGTCGTGCAAGGCTTCTACCAGAAGTGGTACACGATGGCGTCTCTCCGTTGTTGAGGATGTAGGCAATGCAACGCTCCTGTAACCAGCATCTCTACTGTAATACAGTATTCGAAAACACCCACGTAAAAGGGGATTCCCCATGGGAAAAGTGTGCAGTGGGAGATTCCGATCGCAATGTGAAAACAACGCTGATGTGATGAAGGTAGAAAACCCGAGGCACTGCGACGAACAAGAGAAGAAATAGTAGAGAAAGAGAGACAGGGAGGTTAACCAGTTAATGACAACCGGTTTGCTACCCTACATATGGAAACGGGATGGGGGATATTGGAAGACAGATACAAAAGAGAGAGAAAGACAGCACATAAAACAGCACACACATAGTCACAACCCGCCACTCTTGCGTGGTACGCGACATTACTGTCACAGCCGACGAACAAAGTATAAAATTCATACTCACATACAAAAAGGACGTTTCAGCCCCCCAGACGGGCGCCTTATTCACGAGTAAAATGAAAACACGTGTTCGGGCAGTTCGCTTTAAATACGTTCGAATATATTACGCAGGCATCGCGCATACACTGAAGGCAGGTGGCCATCGCTCCTGTTGAGAGTTGACGGAGTGGTCTGTATCAATAGCGACGCAAGATAGAGACGTCGTGACAGTCGTTCTTCCCTAGCGAGAACACGTCCCTTCCCCCAGTAGATCGCGTGTCGCCCTGACATTACATTTATACTTTAGTTGGCGCAGTTCCTCGAGTTTTCTACCTTCACCGAGTATCATTCCGACCAAACGGGTGTCCGTCAAACTTCAATCTTCAACACTGACGTGATGTCACTTTAGTGAACACATCATTCAATACTGCCACGTATAGATAACACTGTTTTGCGGGGCTGTGTCATACGGTTTTTTGTTTGGTGGCTGTACTGAATTAATGACTTGTATTAAAATGTTGTGAGCCTATCTTGGTGCATTCGTTGACGGGTGTATTGCAAATTACAGTTACACGGGGAGGAGTGGAAACCTAACTATAGTACAATAAAAGACACAAGTAGCCTTTTCTTGACGCTCTGTTCGCCACTGCTACTGCGTTTGTTGTCGCTGAGTTAGAGATTATAAGTTTTTAAAAGGTTGAAAACAGCAAGATAAATAATTCCTTGAAATTAGTAGAAACACACGATCTTTAACGAGGGTGGTGGTACGAATCTGGCATACGCCGCATGTCCGTAAGCATGTACACTAAATTACTCTTATTTTAACAACGGCGATGGTATTGATCAGCTGCATTCTCACTGCCGCTGCTCTACAGTCACGGCGTAGGCATCAAACACTTCATATACGAGAGCAAACTTACGCTAGTAATTTCCTAGATACCTAGGACAGATGTAGGTACGCACACCAGGCCGCCTAGCACCATAGTAGTGTGTTAACATCATTCAGGGCTTAACAGACGTTCTTTGACTTTTTGTCAGTCATCCTGGCTTGATTTGTTTGCCTATTGCTAGCTTTCTGTCGTTGTTATTTGTTTTTTTGTCCTTTCCAACTGAAGCCCATCTGAATGAGCAACCTCTTTTTAAGCATAGCCGATATCTCCTGATATTAAAACTCACAGGGTCTATTATGCATTTGCCTAAGACGACTTGAAGGCGAAAACTATTTCCCTCTTCTTCTTTTTCGTCTCCAATCAATTGTATTGATTCTCCCTGAAGGCACTCAATGTGGTTTTACCCTGAATTTGGGATCGGAAGCAGTGGAACCTTTCGGTACCTCACGTGGTTTTGCAGCTCCTCCGAGATC
>JALIZH010000787.1:0-35000 GCA_030522465.1 Rhipicephalus appendiculatus | reverse complement strand
CACCTTTGCGATGAAACTGTGACTTTTTTATTTATTTTATTTTACTTTTATTTATTTATTTATTTATTTACTTATCTATTTGTTTTGCTTTTTCGGTCGCCGTATTTGCGCTCGGTGGCGCCGACTATGTGTTTAGCTGTACGCGCCGGAACTTTAATTTCTACTTTCAACGCTGCGAATAGCGCAGACGAGGGACGCGAAGCAAACAGATGGCTTGCAGGGTTTAAGTTCGAGAGTACGCACAGAGTCATGATTGTTTCAGTTGATATTCTACTTAGCCTAATTTTCTCGGACGGTTTCTGAAATATAACGGTTAAATTGTCCTTAACTCGCGTGTGGCAGATTCACACGCATATAACACTTAATTTCGATGATTTCCCAAGAGGGGGATGAAAACTCAGCTGGTGCCAGCGGAAGAGTAGACATGAAGTTGTAGGGGCGTGATTAACGGCTACACGTGTTTCCATCGCAGGGCCCGTCCTTTCTGGACTGCCGCTCCAGGGTGCAAATACAAGTGGTGCTGACTATGCAGTGAATTTTTATATTGGAGATCACTGGGAGTGGCCTTCGCACTGCAGTGGACATAAATTGGGCTGAAGATGATGACTCAACGAGTGTACAAGATAGATAGATAGATAGATAGATAGATAGATAGATAGATAGATAGATAGATAGATAGATAGATAGATAGATAGATAGATAGATAGATAGATAGATAGATAGATAGATAGATAGATAGATAGATAGATAGATAGATAGATAGATAGATAGATAGATAGATAGATAGATAGATAGATAGATAGATAGATAGATAGATAGATAGATAGATAGATAGATAGATAGATAGATAGATAGATAGATAGATAGATAGATAGATAGATAGATAGATAGATAGATAGATAGATAGATAGATAGATAGATAGATAGATAGATAGATAGATAGATAGATAATAGGGAAATTGTGTGCCTTTAAAGCACGAACTTTATCCACTTGCGCCATCTCGCGGGGTACAGTGACCAAGCCTCTGCCACGAAGCGCTCAAGTCGCGCGCTTCGGAAAAGAATTGTTCTTCCGAACAACTTTTCTTTGTGTGTACATATATATATATATATATATATATATATATATATATATATATATATATATATATATATAGCCTGCCGTGAGTGTCAATATAATTTCTAACGCACTGCAAAAGAAAGGGTTCATGATTATCGGCAAGATAAAACAGCCACGCGTTGCTGGTGCTCTGTTGCACAGCCAGAGCCTTCAATGTTTCTGTGCTTCTTATATTTTACAAGTCTCGAGGCCCTCCATGTTTGCTCATGTGATTTTAGGAAGTATAGAACACGGCTCATCGTGCTCTTCGCGTAGTAACATGGCAGGCAAAGCACTAGCAAGCGATCATTAACAGTTAGAACGCTGATCGATGGCGAAAACAGGCACGCTAACGGTGGCGCACGCCTTTAGTTGTGCAAACTAATGACCGATAGTGCGATCATTATCACTCGTTGAGAACAAAAAAATAGCACTGCGAAGCGACGAAATAACGAGAAACAGGGGTTACCATCTTGGTGTTCCTGTAGCAGCGCTGCTTTTTTTTTATTCCTTTCCTTGTTTATGGCGCTGGTTCCTCGATAATCACTTTCTTGGTTGGTAATGATAACTGACCGCTTGAGTTAGCATGGTTAGGACAAGCAGACCTTATATAAAAGTAAACTTAATATGATTTCGACCATACTAAAACATACGCGTTTCCCTGACGATGAAATATATTAGGCGTATCAGAGTTGATAAGTACTGCTATACCGCGTAAAAAGAAACCATAGGTTTAATTTTCTGACGCTCGTCATACTAGGTAGCACTCACGGATTGAAACTCGACATTATTTTTTTTTTTAGAGTAACGAGTGCTACGAGCAATTGCTGCTGATAACCGCGTCATGTCGCTGCAAATCCGGCCGCTAAAGGTAAGGTTCGATCTTATGTAGAGGTTGTACTCTAAGTTATATCGATATGATACGAAGTGTAAACGCCAGGGAACGAAAGTACGAGCATTGAGTACTGTACTGAAAGTAGAAGCATTGTTTTCTCAAACGTCACTTATTACGTGTTTCCTTGTAAGAAGGAAACCCGCTCAGGGATCTTGGATAATGGGGTTTTTTACGTACAGGGGGGGGGGGGGGGACTGAATACACCACAGACACTGAACGCTTTGTCTCTGGTGTATTCAGTCCACCCTGTACGTTAAAAGCGCGATTACCCAAAATGTAGAACCAACCTATAGCTGCTCTTATCGCACAGGCAATTGCTCATAAATTCATGTCATAAGTAATATTAACGTTATCCATATAAAATAGCCTATAATGCCATTATTCAGCGTGGATGCGCCATTATATACATTACACATATCTATAACAAGCGGAAGCTTTTCTGTTTAACCTCCCTGCCTTCTCGCTTTCTGTTTCATTTCTTCCTTCCTGGGCGCGACCCTTCCTTCATTTATTTTGACTGCACAAATTAAACACCACCCGTGTAGGCTTGTTATAATTTGCGTAGCGTTTTGGGGAATCACTCTGACGTTTACATCAGGAGTGGCTTCTGTAAGCTCCAACAGCAATTTCTGTAGGACGTGATTTGGGGCCCTAGTGGTTAAGAAGATGAAAGTTCTTGGTTTGCTAGCCCGCACTGGTGTGGGGAAATAGAATAAAAGCTCGCTCGTTCGGATTTCACGTGACAGGAAAAAACGACCGAATTAACCCAATGCTGCATCATCGAAAGTCTCAAGAAAACAAAACAAGTCTCTATTACATCAATGCACTTTCATTTTCTTAGTAGATATGTAAATCCAGTACTTATTTTGCATAAGAGCAGTGTAAAAGCCAGCAATTTTCGTTATGCGCGACTTCGTTCACAATGTGACCACGGTTTGATTCTGTCGCGATTGCGGTAAGACTTGTGGAACCACGCCTTTCTGAAGGGCCCGCGGTCGTTTCGGTTTTTGGCGGACACCATTTTCGCTCCTTAGCGTCGCACATTCAGCGCATCGCGCTTGGTGGGCTTCAAGCATCGTCCTAATTAGGTAACCAGGTTGCGGCCAAATGCGACCGAAATAACGAGAGTGTGATGCCGTTAAAAACAATTCATATGTTTGCCGGGACCAGAGAGCGCGTCCGAATTATCCGATTTTCCCAATTTAACGGGGCTCGAATTAACTAGCTTTTACTGTAGTTGGAATAAATACGAGGAAGCGAGCCTGTGTGTCCTTTAAGGGGCCAGGTCTGGGGACAGCAATAGTCTCGACCAGTGTTATCGGTCTTTTTCTTCCCCGCACTGCGCCCACCGTTCGTGCCTTTCTCACCCGCTATTTTCGAAAACGATCCTATAACGACACTCCAAAGTGCCAACAGCGGTCGACACCTCGTACGCGCGATATGGGCGGGCTCTTCGCGAATTCGCGTCTAATTTGGTACCGTTCTTAGAAAATTGGGTCATTCCGTCGCTCGAATGACTCGTCCCGCGTTTCTCGCATACGCGCGTTTTTTCTTTTTTCTTTTTCTTTTCTTTTTCTTTTTCTTTTTTTTTTTGTTTTATTTTGTAGGAGGAAGAAAGGCAGGAAAAGCAGGGAGGCCAACCAGGGGCGCGCGTCCCGTTTGCTACCCTGCACTGGAGGAAAGAGATTGAGGGATGAAAAGAAGGACAGTAGAGAAAAGAAGGCGTGGTCAGAGAAGTGTGCAAAAGAACGTCGGGCAGGAGGTGGGATGGTTTTGGCGGCTGTTCGCGGGCGGCTATCGAAAGCACTACTTCTGGCGAAAAAAAAATTGCATTAAGTACGAAATAAATTTTCGCATTGTAGTGCTCACTTAATAAAGGAAGTCCCGCTTTGTCCTGTTATGTAAAGTTTGCTGTTGGGAGACTGAAGTTAAACATATTATGGTTGTTATATTTCTGTCCTCCAAACGACTGGCGAGAAAACTTTGTCCAGTTCAAACTGAAAGAGACTCCGCTGTCGAGACTCCGCGCGATTTCCTTGTGCACAGTGACTTGATAAATTATATGGGAGTAGTATAATGTTCCACCACAGCGTCCACTCACTTTTACGAGTTTGGTTCTCCGCAAACGCTGAAATGTTTGCGGAGAAACTACATCTCTCTGATAACGTGTTCATCTCTAAGAGAAGGAAACTAAAAATTGCATCACCGTGATGTCGGGAGATTTACTCCATTCACTTTGGTGAGTATGATTTCATAATGAATTTGTAACCTCTTTTTGGAGTAACTTTAAAGAAACCGGAGCGATGTTCATGGAAGCAGGGCACGATATGTGGATTTGTCAAAAGAACAACAAAAAATTGGAGGCTATTCTAATCCTTGACTTAGGTGTCTGGTAGTAACACTCGCACCTCCTCGGCGTTGTTGTGCCCTGGTGTATTGCTTGAGTAAACTTTGCGTTTCGTCGCACTGCCGAAGCGGATCACAGAGGCCACGTAGAAAGAATGGCGTGGTTCAGATCTGCTCCGCCAGGTGGCAAAACGATCCCAAGCTGCTCGCAAGGAAACCGTCTGCTTTTTCAGTTAACTCATTCATTTAATGTTTATTATTAATGTGACAGCTAAGTGTCTCTATTCTTAAGAAAACTTATGCTCAGATATCATATGCGTCCAATGTAACTGTTAACTTGAACCAGAACAATTGATTTCTTGCCAGTTTTATTTCTTACAAGACTTTTTCCGGAATAATCGGAAAACCGGGAAGTAAGTGATCAACCGGATCTGCTTGGAAGAAAAACAAGAGAGTGGCTCGTTGCTGGTGCCACTAAAAACAAAACTTGGTTTCCCTAGGCTGTTTTTTAAGTGATAGCACAGAGTGAGGCGTTCCGTCGTAAATTGAGTTCCTCTCCTTGCTTGACTTTTATACGAGACGTCTCGAGGCAACGCTTGGAGGAGGAATTGCCATTGCACTCGAACGAGCTATCGCGTCTTTGATCGCTGGATTGGAACGATGCCAAGAGAGTCTAGGTTCATTTAGGGATGCATTAGGTCCTAATTGTATTTGCATGAAAGGGATTTATTTGAGACTTTTGAAGATGTAAGGCCAGCCTTAGGGGCCCCAACAGTTTCCGGAAATTTGAAAAAATCGGAAGCTATCTGAAGACAGAAGTCGTGCCCTGAAGCAATTCTTAAATGTACTTCACTTTCGGGATTTAAGGGGATGTCACACTAAAAGGGAAATAACAGTTATTTCCTTTAGCCGACAGAGCAATTACTTGTCAATATAGTGCAATGGCGCAGTCCTCGAGTTCCGTCTAGAGATCGCTTAGAAAGTTGGCGCGTGAGCTCTAGAGTGAAAAGTGGCTTCTGCATTCCCCAATATAATTGTTGTTTTGTGTGCGTACGTGTGTTTTGCTCGACCGAAAGAAAAGCCATGTCGGTAGTGCTGTTTCTTAATCGCGGTGTCCATGTTGTACTCCAGACTACATCCTTAGTAACGCTCTACTACCCCCATATTCCCCATCCCCCCGAAGTTTCTCCCATTTAGCATTTTACATGGCATTTCTTTCATTGGCGACCAGTTAACTAAAAGGCCTGTCTGTAAATCTATTAAGCTTGATAGCTGATTCTTTGACAACTTTATTTCAATATTAGTGGCTCTTCACAGCAATCATCAAAATGCCACCAAACTGCCTCAGTGCCAAGGTGACGCTAACCGCAGTGTTTGTATCTTATAACAGTAAGTATTTATAATTGCACTTATATAAAAGGCTCGCGTTGATGGGTCGAGCGCCTTAGTCCGTTTTCTTGATTAAGAGCTATGCTAAAGTTAATCATTATTTGTTTTTCTTCGAGTACAGTTGTTATAAAAGGTTGTGCTGATGCTGAGGTAGAAAAAAAATACGTAGTATACATAATTTACGTCTTTTCCGCACCAAAAAAAAAATAAAAAAAAACGCAAACAAATTCAGAGCTCAAAGGCGTGATGGCTGTCGAAGGGTTGAGTTAAATGATTACGTGACTGACATTCGTTTTTACTACATAGATTCGTGGTGCATTGGATAGCATACAAATTTACTACAGTACTACTGACTGTACATAAACGTGCCTAGTAGATGAGAACACGGCCTTGTGTAGGCTCTAGCAGGGACACAAAGGTATCGGAGCGGATAGCGATATACAAGCGAACTTATGCAAACCTATACATTAAAGCGCTCATTAGGAGGAAAAGCAGTGTTGAGGAGAATGTTAATTTATAGCTGCATTAATACAAAGAGCGCCACTTAATTTATGGTGCGGATAATTTGACGTTGTGGCCTAAACGCTGGCAAAATTTTTAAAAAATCTCTGTCAGGCTCTCTTTAATGATTTTATAGACCTACACATACGCTAAGGGCGTTTCAATATCTCTGCATTACTCTTATTTGGGGCATACGTATTGGTGTATTTCAGGGTACGTGAATGTCAGCACCGGTCGCGTAAGGAGAGTGGTTCACCCGTCACCACGAGCTGTTCTTTTTAGCTTAAACCATGTTTCGTCTTGACAGTTCCCGTGTGGAGAGGGAGAAAGAAAAGCGCGGACGCGAGAAGCGAAGAGTACGAGGACCACTCGGGCAATAGTTCCTGACCTGCAGTAACTGTTCTAAGCCGTGGAAAGAAGAAAGGAGCGAGGGGGGGGGGGGGGTGGAGCAACAACCGCTGGCAGTGACGTGTGTCAAGTGTGCTGTACGCGTTGTGTAATTAAGCGCTTGCACCTCCGTGCCTTCTTGGAGCAGAAATTCTGCCTCTCGCTTCACTCTCGACCCCCCGTGGTGTCATATGGACGCGTGGCCATGAGGGACGTTGACTAGATGACTGATCACACTGTAAACGTCCAGTCCTCCTTCTTACGAACTATGCCTACTTGCAGCGTATTCGGACGACAGCGAAAGCCACACACGTCGGTCAATCACCTGCAGTATATCGCGGTGGAACTTTTTCGGTAGCCTTGTGTGCGACCGTGTGGGTATGAATCTTAACCGACTAATCAAAGTACCAGTGTAACTACATGCGGCAACTTACGCAGGTTTATCATTCTACCTACTTGTTGTACCGCCTTTAGTGAGTATTCGTAGCGTATTTTTTGTCACTTTTTCATTAGAACGGATTAAAGTAAAAACAAATCTGAAATCGCGGATATCTTGGGGAAACGCCGTGATGCTAGTTCTTTTCTTGAGCAAGAAAAAAGAACAAATGCAAGACGAGCTTAGCTAAATATAGCAAATTGCAACATAAACGACAACAAAATGTGCAAGAAAGCGATTCTTGGCCTGAAATGGGCGGACGAGTCAGTTTCAGAAATAGCAGGTTTCCCCTGCAGAGCATCACCGCTGGTGCCTGCTTGGTGTGCCACCGACATTCATTATGCATGTTACCCCGCGAGCCGCTTTCCATTAAGACGCCCCCGCGAGGCAGAATTAATCTTGATTCAGGTGCTGCGCAGAGCTCTTACTTCTCGGGGCGATACTTCGGCGCTTAGCCTTTTCACGACTTCTGCTCGTGACATGGAGGTGAAGATGGCGCTACTGTTGCACCCAGCTAAGTGTTTTTCACTACCGTGACCGAGTCGCATTAGTGCGATTGGTCGTCACTGTTGCGTACCTTGCTCGAAAAGCTCGGTTCGTCTTAGCGCCCCTATAAGACTTGCTGTTAAGCGATTTGGTTATAGTCTCGAACAAGGAAGACAGCACGAAGGAAAAAAAAGAAACAGAAGAAAATGAGGGCACGGGAATGACTCACAACAACCACACGAAGCGCTGTAAATTGTAAAACTTACCATTTGAACAATTTAGTGTTTATTTAGTGTTTTGATCATGAACCGTTTTGCGGAGGCAAGATTCTTGGACCATAGCCATGTGCGTCTATAGCGAAGGCGTTGGTTGCTAGCGTAACATCTGCAGGTCCTTGCGACTGCCTGCATGTTTGATGTGCTTCTCTGAATGTACGCGCGATTAGTGCTCTCCATCGCATCTCTTCTCTCTTTCTTTCTCTATCCTTCTCACTTATTGTAGGGTAGAAAACCGCGCTTGAGTCTGGTGAATTTCCCTGGCTTGTCTTGCTTCTCTCTTTCATTTTTTTCTTCCACTCTCGCTCTCCATTTTTAACATTGGGGGGCTGGTGTCGACCCCTGCTCGGCTTGTTGATGTTGCCGCTTCTCGTATGAGAACATTTGATATTGCCCATTCGGTATGTGCCAAGTCATAAGTTTTTTGGAGTGACAATCGGCAGGCTAATAACGTGGACGCCCCACGTTCGGATATTAAAGGAAAAACTTGCGTTATACGCGAGCATCTTCCGCTTGTTATCAAGCAAAGCCGGGGCTGCTCCGTTAATGCCCTGCTGCGAATGTATACGGCTCTCCGCGAAGGTCTTCTACGGTAGAGCCTTCCTGCGTTACATGGAATTTCCCGAACCAACATACAAGAACTGACTAGAGCTCAAGCAAAAGCCCTGACGGTGTGCCTTGGCCTACCAAGAAATACATCAAGTATCGGAACCCTTGCCGAAAGCAGACGCCTATCAGCCCCAGTGCTTCTGCAGCAGGAGTTCCTTCGAGTGCACTTGCGTTATGCCAGCAGAGTGCCGGGTCATCCGCTTGCTTCAGACAGCGGTCATGTGGTGCGGAGCTCGCTCCCGCTGCATTATCAAAGCGCGTTAATGCCTATGGAGTCATTTGGAAAATTCCTTCGTGGTCAATAGTCACTTTCGTGCCCGGGTTCAAGAACAAGAGACGTACACCCCGGATCAGCACTGACATATTTCACTCTACAGCACGTGGGGAAAACAATTACAGGGCTCACCGTGATATTTACACTGACGGTGTTGTGACGCCTACATCATCTGCCATTGGTGTCTGGATTCCATCAGCCAATGTCACCATCTCTGCCACTCTTAGTCACCGCACTTCATCTACAGCCACTGAACTGACTGCGCTATACGGGCTGCATGTAGACCACACAGCTGAGTCTTGGGTCATTTTGACCGACTCAAGAGCGGCGCTGCAGTCTCTGAAGTCTCCACGCACGTAAGACCAACTCGTCATGGACATCAAACGCCTATGCAACAAAGCCTTCGACCTCCATCACCGCATTGATCTGCATTGGATACCTGCTCACTGCGAAATACAAGGCAACGTCCAGGCCGAAGACGCTGCGAAAGCTGGACATGACGCCTCGAGAGAAATCATCGAGATACCTTTCTCGAGAAAAGACGCGGCGACACTCGTATCGGCACACGCTTGGCGCCTCCAGCGATCCCTCTGGACAGACGCTAGTCACCAGTATGGGCCTCTTTACGATATCGATCCATCGTGTGACTTCGATATGCCTCGAGACCTCAACAGACAAGAAGAAACATGCTTGCACCGCCTCACATTAAACGTCGCATACACTAACTACTTTAGGAGTAAGATCAAACTGTCGGATTCGCCACTGCGCGTTCATTGTAACGTCCCAGAAGATCTGCATCATGTTCTTTGTGAATGGAGGCTATACGCATCAAAGAGACAGTCTCTGAAGGTGGCCTTAGTCCTTCAACGAGACTAGTTCTTAGAGTTACGACATATTCTGGGCCCATGGCAAAGCAGCACCTGTGCGTTACGCGCAACGAAAGCGCTGTTGACTTTCTTGCGGGCTAGGACCCTGAACGAAACTTGAAGGTAGTGCAGTCTACGTGTGTGTCGTTGTGTGTGTTATGTGTTTGTCAGTGTACATATAATCATCACACAGGACCTGCATGGAGTAGCATGTCAGGCGAACAGCCTGGCAAACATCTGCAGCCTTTCATTAAAATATTTCTCTCTCTCTCTCTCTTCGTATTGCCAGGTTGTCGTTTTAGGCGAAACTAGGAGCTGCACGACCGCGTTCTTCGCATTCTTAACCCTTTATATCCCAGGTGCAACATTTGTTGCACTTTTGTTCGGAATTTTTTTTCCCCTCCCAAGTTCACTAAGAAACCCCTGATTCCCTGCTTCCATAAAACGTGGAAGTCCAAGCTTCCACTTACGCTTGGTAGATGACGCTACGGGTAGCCCAAGTAGGTGTTTATTTCATTGCAAACATGAAAAACACGTGCGGCAGGCAAACACGGTGAGTTCCTGGTTTTTTCATGCTTCTCTAGGCCTATTACTTGTAATATCTAGTTATAAATGCCTATAGTTTTTCTGGCGAAGCCTAGGGAATGAGCCCAGAATGTAATATTTTTGTATCATTGGTTATCGACAACTTTATGTGCAGTTTAGGCTTGCATACAGAGAGCCACGCGAAATAAAGTGGTAGGCAGCAGCGTAGCCAGAAAATTTTTTTCGGGGGGAACGGGGTAGTGGTTCAACCACACTTTATGTATGTTCGTGTGTGCATTTGTATTTGTGCATGCATACATAAAATTGAGACATTAAAAACTTTTTGGAAGGGGTGTGAACCCCCCAACCACCCCTCCCTCCAACTGGCTACGCCAGTGTTGGTAACGTTTGTCTTTTTTTTGTCTCCCGTTAAATTCCTTCATTAATGACCTAGTTGAAGCTGGCGCGTACGCTTCGTCGGCTACTCCATGTGACGTAGCCGCCTACTCGGTAAACGCAACCAATCGCGGTCAGGAAAGTCTGGCAACCCTTAAAAAAACTTCAAGTCAGAATTGCGGTCTGCAGTAGGAGAAGCGTTGTATAAACTCATGCAAATTCGCGTTATGCATTTGTCCTGACGCATAGCACGAGAACATTATTCGAATTTGTACGCTTACGCTTCGAGAGGCTTCCAGTGTTTTACTGCTGCTCGGAAAACTTCGCCACGTTCCAAAACTGCTCGCACCACTTTTCTCAATGCTGCTGTTTTTGGTCGGTCATTCGTTTTCTTCCACAAGGTCGGGCTTGGAACAAGTGGCCCCGTTGCGTCGACATACCGCTTCGCGTTTGACTCCTTTTATTCTACTTTGTTTATCTCTCCAATCTAGAAACGCCGTTGAGAATCGCGGTTCCCACCGATTATATTCCTGTAGTACCGTCCTTGAGATTTCTTTTTCTTGATTTTTATTATTATTATTTTTCTTCCTTCCAAGTCTCTTCCACTACTACATGCCCACTAAGGCCATGAAATATGGCCCTCACGTTTTTTGCGCAGAGCCACCAAGAATTCCGCCACCGTTGCGCGGCCTCTGCTAACTGTACTTTATCTCTGCCATTCCTCAACCGTGTTTCGCAACCCTTTGCAGCGGTTGTGGTGGCAACGCGCGTGGGGATAAGCTTGTTCAAAATTGATTCACTGAATCTCCACAACTGCTCCGCGCCCGTATACGATAGCGTGCAGTATGTTGCTGCCACCTCGCTTCTTCACGCGAAAAAGGAACAAAGCAGAAAAAAAAGAACAATAAAAAATGTGCTCCACACGAAAACGTTCAAATATTTGTCTCTTTTTTTTTTTGTCATCTTTCGAAAAACTTCGAAATTCTGCTGCTTTTTTTTTAAATTTCATGCACGTGTTGAACTTTAAAGAAAATACAACGAAATAATCTTCTTGAGGTAACAGAACTCGTTCATGGCCTAATCGGTACAAGAAAGACGACGCAATCGCTGCTTGTTTTTAAAATTAAAATAAATGGCTAGTGTGATGAGACATAAAAATCCATAACTTTAAGTTTCCAGTGGTCTTAAAAAAGTGTACTCTTCGCAATTAATTTACTGAACACTCTTGTTAAACGCGGGATATCTTGCAAGGGGCGGTAAATGTTCATCAGTACAGTAATATAACGTGAAGAGAAAGTGCAACTGCGCTAGCTTGCTTTTATGAATGATCAATATGAGAGGAAACCATTTTGAAATCTCTGTATTATAACTCGTCGTACTTGAGGGGAAAGAAAGAAAGAAAGAAAGAAAGAAAGAAAGAAAGAAAGAAAGAAAGAAAGAAAGAAAGAAAGAAAGAAAGAAAGAAAGAAAGAAAGAAAGAAAGAAAGAAAGAAAGAAAGAAAGAAAGAAAGAAAGAAAGAAAGAAAGAAAGAAAGAAAGAAAGAAAGAAAGAAAGAAAGAAAGAAAGAAAGAAAGAAAGAAAGAAAGAAAGAAAGAAAGAAAGAAAAAAAAGAGAGAAAGTCCGCCAATGTCCAGCCTTTCCCGAAGCAACGTGCACAGTACAAGAACATGCTTTAGCGATTGAACTCCCTCATCTGCCACCTACCATCCTTCTGCATTCTCTGTCTACGTGCGACTTACTGCTCCCCACGTGCGATTAATCCAGGGTGGTGCACGCACGAGCGTGTGCACAAATCACGTTATGCGCTTAACATTTCGTGCGTACGCCTCCTGCCTGTTCGAGTGCTACTCATGCAGCGTCCCAGTGATTGCAACTTGAAAAACAGCGTGCCTTTGGAACTCTGTTGGTGAAATGCTGATTGTCTCTACGTGTTTACGGCTGGTTCACCAGAACGCATTCCTTTCTGTTAGACTCACCATCCTTTCGAGTTACTCAAGCTTATGCGTTCACTTCTTGATTCTTTCCGGAAGGTAGCCTAGCTATCCTCTTTCAGGACACCTACAAGTCACTTAATGTATTACCGTTACAATGTTTTCAAATCGCTGCCTCATTTCTGGCATCATAAACAACCGTGAGAATTTACTCCTGGCTGACATCTACGTTTCGATAATCCAGTTCAGCCTTGTTAAAATTACATAAAGAAAGATAGTCCTGCGGGTTTCATGTGACAGAACCACGTCGACGATGTGACTATGAGGCACGCCGCTGTAAAGACATCCGGGTTTGCATTGGTCACCTGCGGTTCTTTTCGTGCACCTAACTATAAATACGTGGGCGTTTTTTGGGCTTTGCCCAAATAGCGGCCGCCATTGTCAGGTATCGAACACGAATCCTCTTGTTTAGCAGCGCAACGCTATTGCATTTAAAGGGACCGACAACCAATTTTTATGGTGCCTACTTTTTTGAGCGCAACGGAAAGCTTACCGGTCAGTGAGTCTAATCACGGAATGGTAATGTGGAAAACGCCGCGAAACATTTGTAATCAAAATTTTTCTATCTGCAGCGAATATGCAGTCGTATACTCACATGCTGCAAACAGTGAGCGCGAGAGCCGTTCGTGTTCGAGCGCGCTGGTTTACTGCGCATGCGTGCACTCGGCGCGCATGCGCCGCGGCTCGACTTGGGTCCACTGGCGGCTGCGACAGCAGCGCCGCTTCTCACCGTGTAACTCCTTTTACGTTGTAAGCAGCACAGAATTGAGCAGGGCTGGATAATAATATACATATTTTAATTTTGAGGACTGGCGCCCATGACAGCATCAGGATACGCGACTACGTACAGTAAAGTGATCGACTCCATATTCCATAATCCAGCTTCAAGGCTCTTCCGCTAGGCTTCGCGACATGACGGTTTTTGTCACTTTTAAGCATGATTTAAAAGTATAAATCCTAGTCACAACGCGAAAAGAATGCTGGAATCTGTCACTATATTTCATAGTCTTGTCATTTCTACTAGGATCTAATCACACGTTCTGGCCAGTTGTCGGTCCCTTTAAAGCACATCTGCAGGTACAGTTTAGCGTTGTGGAAAAGTTGTCGCGAAAGTCGCTAATGCCGTAATGAACATATCGGGTATTGTTGTTTTGTATCATCCATGTTTGCAGAACGTGTGGGGACTCAAATCCTGGTCTCACGGTAAGGTAAGTTCCCCAATTTTTCTGCTTTCTACTGAGCTTACTCGTGCTGCTGCCAAGTTGTTGAAGAGCGGAGATAATCGTATCAATTCCACCTTGCCTTTGACGCTGAACGCTCATTTTCCCAATTATCCATGGTGGACAATCTACAACAAACCGCGGAATGCTGAAAAGCGATAAAAATGAAAAACTACGGTCTGCTGGTAGTCATTCAGTGTTTTGTAGCGTTAGCTACACTGGCCTAGCCAAACCCGTTTCGCGCGGCACATCAAGAGCCGCGCTGCGCATGCGCGAGGATCAGTGATGTCACACAGCTGGCGCACCGGAGCTGGTATCTCCCGCGCACTCCGCCGCCGCCGCGCGCATCTCACTGCCGCCGGTCTGCGCATTCCAGAAGAGTGACGTCGTAGACGTGGTAGACGCATTGGCGCCGGCGCTGTGCAGACGCATTGGCGCATTCGCTGTGCAGTCGCCGTCTGACACTGCGCTGGAGCCACTGCGCTTCTGACTGGCGTTTGCCAGTGTGGTATAGCCATGGAGAAGGAGAGCGCAAATGCTGCTCAACGGCGCAGAAGAGCGGAGAAGCGTGACTCATCGGATCCCGAAGTAGTTGCCTGGCAATTAGCGTGTGAGGGTGGGAAGAATGAACAGAATACTGTGTCGGGGCCATAGAGACGGCAGCGTGTTACTTCACTGATCACCAAGCCGTCTTTGTGGCAATAGAGAAGCAACCTGACGTTGAGCAAAAATATACATGTGCCACATAATACGTATACCGTGTTTGTGTGTCATTGGAGCAGCAGTAAGCATGATAATCCAAGCTAATCCTAGACAATCAGGAAAGCTAAGAATAATCAGCTGAACCTTCGCTAACGCTACGTATATCCTGGCATAGCCGAGCTAAGCCACTGCAACATTTTTTTGGTTGTCGTTTCCCCAAACCAAGAAAATCAATATCATCCACGAGTCGGGTCTGCGTAAAAATACCTTTTGTTTCGTATTCATGAACCCAACCGGTTCATGTGAAGAAACCTGCATGCTGGGACAGTCAAATATCGAGCACTTACTCTGTCGACTTGTTTTACATAAGCGATTCATCTGCCTGCATGTCTCTTGTTAGCGTGGTCATATATCGTCCCGTAACATATTCAGGTCTTGGGAAACCCTTCTTCAGGGAATACTTGAGCTTGACATCACCGCTAGGAAAGCAAACAACTTGCTGTGTCCTGGTGACAGCTTACGTGGAATAAGAGCTATTTGTTTGTTGTTCTGTTTATATTGCGATCGATAGCAATGTTCATCGATGCACTTCTACTGCTGCCGCAGCCAACGCTGTTACCGTAGTCTAACTATGCTACATTGGGCAAACTTTCCTTTTGCAGCGAAAGTGTTCATGGCAAGTTTCACAACGGTTTTATTGTTGCCATGAATGCTGGCGTACGTTGGCGTAATAGCAAGATGAAAATACAACGCAACGTGAGTCGGCTCCTCGGTAATTAGCTTCGAAGCGTATTAATAGATTATGCGTAGTACATAATGCGGCTACCTTGGGTATACCTTAACCGAATAGACCACCACTCACAACATCCGGTTTGATTTATTAGTAATCCATTGTTCCCGCCTGCTACGTTGCGATATTACTCTATTACTGCAACTCCCCAGCCGGTATTATATGCTTAACTATGTATATATGTTCCAGTTAGATTTACGCAACGTAACTTCACTTTGTCGCGATTCAGTTAAAGCGCCCATGTCGTCGAAAATCAATGGTGGGCGTCGGTGGCGTTGTCCATGAGTGAAATTTCTTAATGTTGCAAGAAAAAGAAAAGAAAAAACAATCAAAAAAGAAAATAAGAGTTCGAGCCTCAATAGAAGGCAAGCATTCTGCGTGACAGTGAAGTTTTCTACCACAGAGCCACGCCAGTGCTTGAAACAGCTTCGAAAAATGGCCCTATACAGGCCACGCATCGGGCGAGAAGTGACGCTAACACACGTAATATTGCGTGGAAGAATCGTAGAATCGCACCAGGCGTCACACCACGTGAATGGCGTAACAAGTGAATGGTTTGAAGCTGACAATTCATTACAAAGGGCTCAGCCATAATGGATCAGTGTGCTCAGCCACGGTGTCAACACAACATGCAGCGACGGGTATGCGCATATTGCGTTACGAACGCGTAGTGGGTACTTCGCTAGTTCGCAGGATAGGGATTTATGGCGTAGCGGGCACTTCGCAACTGTGCTTGCGGTAGGCTCACTAGGGCAGTTTACAACGGCCGGTGTCACGCGCACAGACGTGTGCTCCCTCACGGCACGGTTGAGGTATCAACTGAGAAGCGAAGCATGTCAAGCGAATGAGAAGGCGGTGCGAACAGTTTGACAGCGAAAGAACAGAGATGGTACGCAGCTTGCAGAAAGGTTGTCACAAGCACGGGACATCTGAAGATGTCATTTTTCCTGAAGGGCCCATGGCGACGAGGAGGAGCGTGCAACGGATCCTGATGGCTTTCCTGCGAGACACTGGGCTGAGTGACATTTGGTGACGGACCCCTATGATTCAAGAGATGCTCGGGCGGAACAATTGCCGGCCATTTAGGCCAGGCTAACCCCGCCTGTTGCAACATCACAACCACCACCACCACCACCAACGCCTTCGCATTTCACTCTTGTAAGCGCAGCTTAAGTATCCGCCGATTTTTATTATTACTACACCTATAACTTGCGGTGCAGTTCCACACGCTGCACTGAATTTCACTGCCCCCCCCTCTCTCTTTTCCTTTTCTTCCCTCCTCTCTCTCATCATTCTATTCCCCTTCCCTAATCCCCCAGTGTAGGGTAGCCAACCGGAAGTCTTTCTGGTTAACCTCCCTGCATTCTCCCTTTCTGTTTGCTTCCTCCTTCCTCCATTACTAGTTACGTTTACGGCAAATCCACAGTGGAACCCTTCTCCCTCTATTTCTGTCGCTATCCGCCAGAGTCCTTTGTATGACACTGCTGCTGTCGCCGTAAAAGTATTGGGAACTGGAAGACTCACCTGCTGACTAGTGTGCATTTGTGAATTTTGCCCACGACTAGAAGACTTACTGTAATATAATAGTCTTAAGCCTGGGTAAATCATATTTCACATTGATAGCGTTTTTTTTTTCTATTTCAGTGCCTTAATTGATTTATTGAAATCACACGTGTCTCAATTTTTTTAACAGAAGATCCCAGAACTCAGCTCTCTCGATATGTCGTCTGGACGCCGCAATATACAACATGGCAAATCGGTGTTACCTTGCTTCTGAGTAAACACGATCTTTTTGGCCAAAGTGCGGCCTTGGTATGCAAGGCCACCACCGGAACTTTCCCAGCAAACGTGGAAGTGTTCACAGTGCGAACCGGAACCGTCTTTTCGTCAGGTGCTAGGAGGAAGCAATGCATGAAATTACAATAGAACAAGGCCAACGAAAGCAACAAAAAAATGTCTTCTTGCCTATAGGCAAGTCACGACCTCCGAGAATCCGTCTTCGTCAAGTGCACCACGGGCGATAGCTTTGAAAAAAAAAAGAAAACAAAAAAAGCACTCCCTGCTCATCCCTTCCCTTTATATTACAGCTTCTGCGAGGAGCTCTCTCCAAGGCAAATCTTTTGGAGTGTCAGTCAAGAGGCCCTCCTCAAAAGGTACATCACCGGTGGCCGGTCTCTCGCGACGGAACTCGAAAGTAAACATTTTTTTTTTCTTGCCGCCTCCATCCTCCGTGATGCGTGTCGGGCCCTCCTTCCATGAATGAGAATGTTTTGCATATTGCTTACGGCTGCGTTTACAGGAGGAGACCGGTACCCATGGCGCCTACGTACAACCGTTATCCACTGCCCCGCTTCTTGGGGTGACTCTTCGCGAACCTTCTTGGCCTTTGCGGAGGTGGTAACTCGCTCGCCTTTTTTATTTTTATTTTTATTTTTTGTGCCCGCATTCCGGAGCCGCCAGCTCTCCCTTATTTGGATATGGATTCGAAAAGCACTTTTGTACACTTCATGGTAGCCCCATTTTAATAGACAGTTTATGCTTATTCATCCAGTTCGAACGAAAACATTTAATTAAAAAGCCAGTATATAAAGAAACAAGAGAAATTCTGAGGGCCATGTTTGCAGTCACTTCTAGAAGATTGGTACCTTTCAATTGAGTCTGATTTTCGTCTGTCGTCGCTTTAGCCTTTAGCTTTTTTTAAAAGAAGTACTTCGTTTGTATGTGCGTTGGGTAGTGAGCTCCTTTTCGACGCCTGATGTTTCGTGAGGAGAGGCCGAGGCGAATTTCGTATGCATGGGAACAGGTTTGTTCCTGCGGAACTGTCGTTGAACGGAAGGTGGGAGGGGAATGAGAGGATAGGAGGGGGGGGTGAAAGCGGAAAACAAGAGCAGGTGGTAAAAGGCGAGGAAAAGAACAAGAAACTACCTTTGGGATAGTCGCTTGGGCTCGCCGTAAGTCGAGGGTACGGGGGAGCATCCCGGCTGCATTAGCATAACTGATGGAATTCCCGAGAGGGGTGCGCAAAATCTACCTATTGCTACAGGAAGGCGCGGGCGAAGAAGCTTTCTGGTAACTCTGTTCTTTCGGGTGTCTTTCCTTTTTTTTTTTATTTTTGCTCCCAGCATGAATAACCTCGTCGTCGCCTTTCTTTTGTGTGGAAGATGGGTTTTGAAAGCAGTCGCGCATGAGGCTGAAGAAGGCAATCTGGACAAACGCTGAGAAGGGAATGACGTTTTAGAACAATAGGACTGCTTTTTCAGATAAATTGGTGGTGGTTTGGTAATACGTTTGTTTCTACGCGTGAAATTTCCTGCGCGGAATTCGCTGTAACGCCATATATCTGCGAAATTAAATTGAATGATATACACATAGAAACCGAGAAGGAAGGAAAAATCAGGAAAGGTTAACAGACATCGTTAATTTTGCTATTTTACACAGCTCCCAATACGATAGTGATTGATGAAGATTTTTTTCAACTGTGTATCGCCCTATTGTATACTAATCTTAGGGCACCTTAATTTCTTTGTCACTTATTCAGTTTTTACGTGTCAATTAAAACCGTGTGTGAAAGTCACATGGCCATTTATGCATTTGCCAAAAGACGACTCGAGCGCGAATGTCTTTTTATTTTCAGTCGGTTGTATTGAACCATGACCTCCCCCCCCCCCCCCCTTCCGAAGGCTTTTTGCACCCAACGTGGTTAGGCACTGCCTCCGGGAGCGGAGGCATTCGAAGCGTTTAGCACCTCACGTAATTTTGCAGTGCCTCGGAGATAGGCCCACTTTTGACAAAGTGACGATGTCATCCGATGACGTCAGCGTGTGACGTCATGGTATGTGACGTCAATATGACGTCTCAAATTTTGGTGTCCTGTGGCGTCATGATGACGTAATTTGGTGACGTCATCGCACTATGGTTTTATACGTCACTCGTGTTGACGCCGACGACACCGATGGTAACTTTTCTCGTTTGATGAGGCATCTAAGGCGGTCGCCTTAATAGCTACAATGTTATCCATTTGCTTAATCTGTGTTGTCTTCATGGCGCTGTGTACATATAAAAGCGTGTTGTCTCTCAGATGTCAGTCTATATCGTTTAAAATACTCACAGAGTAGCACGATAACAGCAAAAAAAAAATGTATGTGATAGAGCCACACCACTTTCACGTGAAAAATAAATAATACCCTGCTGCATATTTGAGGAGAAACAAATTAATGACGAAACGAGAACATGCTGGTGCAATAACAAATCTTCAAGTTTTTACTTGAAAGCGGAAATCCTGTGCCTCGGCATTGGAGTCTTGTTGACAAACTTTGCACGTGAAAGAATACCATCGCAGACATTTGGTCTGGAAGCAAGTATAAGAACAAATAGAAAGAAGCACGCTTTACCAAACAATACCAGGTAGCATTTACAGAGCTACAATAACAAAAATAATAATAAGAAATTCGAACGGACAAGTCATGCATTCAAGAATCCCGATAAGGTACGACATATAGGCCTAAGCCGTGTAAATGTAGAAACAATCGTGGGGTCCATTTCATTTGTTTTTGCACGGCATGTCTGGTTGGTGAAAGCTGACAACGAAAAGCACTTCGATACGAAACTGTCAGCATTTCTTGACACCGCGGACAATTTTTTTTTATTCTATAATGTTTTCGCCCACAACAACACACACTTGCAGCAGTCAACGGTGCGTAAATCTTTGTACACCACTCAAGCCATCAAAACAAATGCTCGTTGTATCTAGCATCACTTTCACCCCTACTTTTTCATTTGTTTTTAGAAGGTGGGTCGCCCTTATAGGCATAACACAATTTACGACACATAAAGAATTAGATCGCGTGCATGCAAATAAATGTGTTCCGTGCATAAAAGTTTAGCAATGACGGGAAAAGCGGCCCATGTCCCCAATATCGCAGGTCAGGCAGGCTGCTCGCAGGCATCGCAGACGCGCTGGCTGTAGTCCCGAAAACAGCCATAGCAAATATTTCACGTTCACCGCATTAGTAAAAAACAGTCAGAAACGAACATGAGTGGCCCTGTTCTTCTAAGACAACGAATGGAACAACTCTTAGCCGATTTTTAAAGAAAAATAAAATAAAACTTCGTGTGGGCGCGGAACACGCAGCAAAGTCGCAGTGTAAGTGGAGGAGCGGCTTTAGAGCCCGTTGTAGACTGTCTTAGGTGTGCCTACTGCAAAGTTGCGAAGTAGCCACTAGGCCAGAATTCATTATCATTTTGCGAAGTGGCGAAGTATTCTCTCTGCTTCCGTAAGGAAATGTGTGCACAAATGTAGCCGCGCACTTTCCTTCATCCTCTTGTTAAATTCATATTTGTAATTTCGGAACACTTTAGAATATTTTCATAATGAAAAGAACGTTTCCGTTTATTTATCATTGGCTTTCGCAGTTCTACATTACGTTCTGTTTTGTTCTGTTCTGTTTTAACGGTCTTGCTGTGGAGAGCTCGAGGTTTATATTACCGCGGCTACTCCATTTCTATAAGTACCGCGGTGAAAAAAAAAAAGAAAAAGAAAATGGTTTCCCAAATAAAAAAAAATGAGTAGATAAACAAAAAAATATACATATGGCATACTGAAACAAGTTAAAATAACATGGTAATGTGCAGATTAGGTACTTCTCAAAACGCACTCTTCACATGCCTTAAGGTTGCCTTGGCTCCGATATACTAGTGCACTGACCGCGAGCACGGTTTCTGTAGACAACTTTACCGCGAACAACTGCATTCAACCCACGGGACACCTTCAACGCGTGGGCGACGAAAGTGCGTATTTTCAAGAGCCCATCGAATCAGAAAAGTTTCCGTTAAGTTTCAACATCCGATCGCCGTACATCGCGGGTTTGGTCGAGGAGGCATTTTCTTTTTCGAACCACCACGGGGGTGTCCCTAATGAAGGCGTCGACGAACACGTTTTCGCGGGATCTCCACGCCCGGATCGGCGCACGCTCACGTGAACGGGGCAGAGGCCGCCGGCCAAAGAGATCGATGCAATTCATTAACGCCGACATGCCGTCGTGGCCGACGAAGCTCCCTTATCTGCTCGCGTCGGCTGCTGCATTACTGTCCTGAAGGATAAAAAAGGAACATTTCGAACGAAGCGACAAATAACCAGAAAGGGAAGAAAGGCAAGAAGAGGGTTGCGAGCGCTCAGGGTGTGTCCGTTTGTCTGCTCTCGTAGCTTAAGAGTGAGGCGGTGAATAGAAGCTTACAAGGATGACTCGCCCAATCAACAAACACAATTGTAGGTCACGACAACGGGCCTTTCGGAGGTTGCTCCTGCACTTTTCTCTTAAGGCTGATTAACACCTCGACCTCGGGTCGTATATTTGCCGGGGAGAAGTGCCTCGTGACTATCTTGTCATTACAAGGGAAGTTGCTCTTGGCATGAGCGAGTGACCTACGATGTCCTGTAAATATCCGCAACGTCAGCTGGTATTGGTGCTGTCGAATGATAGCTTATGCGTGACGTCATAGATGCAGCTTGTTAATAGACTGGTACTACAATGTGGCGGCTACGATGACATATGAAACAACGGGGTAATCTGCTTCAATGTGCTAATGTCGTGGCCGACACTATATATTGGCCTCTGTTCTAGAGTAAGGACAGAACCCGCGTGCGATGTGCTGATACCATTCACATGACGTCATGAACCTAGCTTCCCATTGTGCTGGTACTAAAGCGTGGCGGCTTCAGTGACGTCAATACCAGCCGTCTATACTTTCTCGACGTATTTAAGAGAGAAGCTTTAAGAAATCTACACTTCTGCAACTTTTGCGGTAATGTCATTCCAATGTATGTTTACGTGCATTCCACCATTTCAGAGCAAGCCGCAAATGGCTCGTGATAATCAGACTTGAATGGTCAGAAATTCCCGTTTACCACCGTAATATGCTAATATATTTGCGTACATCAGTACGAAACTACACGTAATGCGATTCCTTCGAGTAAGAATGTTTGTGCACACTGTATTTTAAAGACGATAGTCTTTCTTGGGATACCTAAACGGAGAAATTTTGGTCTGTCTGTCTGTCTGTCCGTCTGTCTGTCTGTTTGTCTGTTTGTCGGCACGTCGCACGATTCAGCGGCTGGCCAAAGTTTGACTGCTTTCTGAACGCCCAGCCAACTTGATCAGTCGTTTTTGTGCATACTTGTGAACATTGTCGATCAAAAAGCAAATATTACGCATATCTGAGGCGCAACAACAATACGGAAGTATTAAGTGGTGTGTTCTTTTATAGAAAATACATAGATACTTAATTCTGAAGACCCTAGTGTTTCTTAGGCTGCGCTGAAAATGCGGGCTGCCTTGCAAAAGCGAAGAGCCGTCGTCTATCTCCGAGGTCGCGCGAAGTGCCGCGTGTTTCATCCGACGCGCGATAGCTGGCGCAGTCTGCCCTCGTCGCTGCAAACAAGAGAATCTCTTTTCGTGGTCGCTCTGCGCGCCTTCTCAGCTTTTTACACGCTGCCAAAAACACCGCGCTTGCGGCGAGAAGACGCTTGGTCATGCCAGGACGGAAATGGTCGAGAACAGCATCACAGGTGGCCGCGGATGAGACCGGCAGAAGACTATCGTCTTTCGATGACATTTGCAGCGAAGCACGCAGATACGCGGCCAATTTTTTTCATAGTATACGCGTTTCGTTTTTTTTGCAAACCAGCCAATATCTTAATAATGTATTCCGTGTCATCTTATTAAGTTCATGTAAGTAAAAAAAAAAAAAAGAGCTGCCTCTAGCCTTCAGTGAAATTCAAATGTACTTGCTCTGTGTGTGCGTTGATGAAAACTTGTCAGTACGCCGTTTGAATTGCCCTGAATACGTCGCGTTATGGGGAATACTCAACGCTGCCGGATACATTTTGTTAAAGCAAGGAGTGTGAAAATTGAGAGTACTTTCTCTGTAGACAATTATTTTTGCTGTACGGAAAAAAATTACACCATCTCCCGCTAAAGGGAACCATGTGTAGATGTGAAGCAGCGGGCGCTAACGCTTACACTGGCGGCGGCGTTGACGCTGGCGCTCATCGCAGCTTTGCGCAGGAGAGAAAACTGGGGAGGCGCAAAGCAGGCAGTGATGGAGCAGTGTTTCCTACTGGAACATGCCAATCGCTGCTAATGGGCAATGAGAGACAGAAGACTCCGACTGGACACAGAGACCCGCACTCCGCTTTTAGTTAACGCGCACGCTGCGAATTTATATTGTTCAACAACGCACAGGAGAAATCTCCCACCGGCACCACCCTGGAGGTCAAGATCCATTGCCATATATACGGGGTGGCCAGTGAACGGTTGTGCAGCGCGAGCAGTCGGTTTTTTCAACCAAGAAACTCGCTAGCAGACGCTGCCTGCGTCGGCGTCGCGAGGCGAGAGAGGGGGGGGAGCGTAGGAGAGGAGAGAGAGGGGGGTGACACGCATGCGCAGTGGGAGTGTGAACGCCGTGGGCAGGGATGCCGTAGAGGAGAGAGGGGGGAGCGTAGGAGAGGAGAGAGAGGAGGGGGAGGCGCATGCGCAGTGAGGGTGTGGTTGCCGCGGGGAGGGATGCCTAGAGGAGAGAGAGGGGGGAGAGGAGGTTTTTTTATTTTTATTTTTTTAAAGGGTTTGCGCATGCGCAGTAAGGGTGGGCACGCGGCACACCACCACCACCACCGCCGGATTAAGCTTCGCCATAAGATGCTTCACATCTAAAAACAAAAAGCAAACGTTAGGTCTTCCACGTTGCTGTGTATCTGGTGAAATATGTCGGCGTCCCATCGCACATGCCCGAATGCAGTTAAAAAATGTGAGGTATTCGCAACCTTAAAGCTTGACATAGCAGCCAGAATGTTGTTCCCTTTCTGCGTGATTTATAAAGTAGGTTCCTCGGAGCCACGGTATAATGAAGTCGCATTCCGATACGTTAGCTCAGTAAACTAGCGGTTTAGATGGAAACAGCTCCTAGAGACTCGAAGAATATTTGAACAGAAAACTATACTAGCGACGAAATAAAAGTCTCTTTGCCGAGTTTAATCAGCGGAGGATTACTAAGACAAAAAGATGGCCGGAAAAAACGCCCAGGGGCCGAATTCACAAAGCTCACTTACGATCAAATTTTCGCGCAAGAGAAATTTTGTCGCGTAAGTCGATTCACGAAGCCAAAAAAAACCTCGTAAGAGGCCATGGTTATCACATCGGCCGCTGCGATAAAGCGCGCTGCGAGCGTGCAGGAACATGCCAGTGGTGGTGATGCACTTGCTATATTTGCTGACGTCACCGAAAAAGGCTCGCAAGTGGATTCACGAAGCAAAAAAGTTCCGCAAAAAATAGCGTGGCTACGAGGAAATGCTAAGAGTGGTCCGGACCACTCTTATGAACAATATGGCTGTTTAGAACATGCAACGTCGGTGGGGTATTTGGGCACCGTGGCTGATTTTCAGCTAGTTCGCGGCCATGTAAGGCTGCGCGATGATTGCTGGTATATTTTATTTTATTTTGGCGCTTTGAGTTTCGTGCGTTGTTTGCTTTGTACGCAGTGGACAGTATTGACACTCGCACTCGTCCAATAAGCTTGGTGTCGCAGTAATTAAGGAAGCTTATTGGTTGTCTGGAGCGAAAAATTATGCAAGCAAAGACTCGTGGTTGGATTAAAACCAAAGTACTACGTGAATGGTCGGTGAAGTCGAAAGCGGCGCGCTATTTGGTCAACATTTTTTGTTATGCTGTTGTGCTGCGTCCCACTTCCTCCAATGAGAGGTCCAACGTATGATGATGTACGCAGCATTGGTGGAAAGTACCACCAAAGAGGTTCAGAGGACGACATCAGCTGCTCGCTATTGGAAATAAAAATGAACGGAAGATTTCAGTTAGCTGTTATCAAGGCCTATTACGTGGTTCCACAACTTCTCTAGTTGGATTGGCTTTAACTAACCAATATGCACGTTGTCTGAAATGCAGCTGTCGCTATGCACGTTGCACCAATGCAGGGCGGGCTCGTACATTGCAAATCACAGCATATTAGCCATTTTTACGATTTTGCATGAAATCACAAACAAATCCAGCTTTTCGACCTTCACTGTTGAGAAACCGAAATGGAACGCGTTTGTATGGCAAGCAGTCAGAAAGAAATGGCTCCAGTAATTTGAAATGACACCGAAAACGTGTGCTAAAGCTCGCGATTCTCGAGCATATATAAGCAAACTATATTACCGAAGGCATGCCTCTTTGACTTTGAGCTGCCATTTAACCTGGCGTGAGCAAATAAATTAACGCTGTTTTCATCCGCTGATATGTATTTTGCTTAAAGAAGCGACAGATTGGCCCGGAAATCAAAGTGTAGCCACGGCGAAATCCCCGCTGCCGGCGCCCAGTGTAGCAGACGACAAATGCTAGCAGACGACAGCTTGGGCGAGAGGCGCATTGTGATTGGTTGGGAAGCAGTATTCTCGACATCAGGCCATCTTATGACGTTGCGAAAACACTTCTTTCATCGCGCGGCCCTGTCGTATTCGTCATATCTTCCCCCTCGCACATAAGAGCAATTTTTATCTCGCCATCAAAAACGCGCAAGAGCTTTCAACGAGTTCTCTCAGCGCTTGCTCCTGCTGCGTAGTTCGCCAAGACAACATGGCGTCGTAAACAGTGTATGCTTGTGGGTGCCAATTTTCACAAACGCTTCTCGCTTGACTTCCTTCAGCGTTCGACTGGATGTGTTTCGACTGGACGGTGCGTGTAAGCCGTGTGAAAACCAACGGCAGTGTCTCTCGGTGTACGGTGAGGCGTAGCGAAGCTTGTGCCTCGGTGTGTTTATGAAGCGGGGATCGGCGCCTGTGTATCGACGGCAACTAGCACTCGAGGAGCCTGCAATGTGTGTTCGAGTTTCGGTGACAGTTCGTTTGCTTCGCTTTCCAGTTTCTCAGTTGGGTGCAGTGCGGCATTTCGAATTGACAGCGCTTTGACACGTTACTTGAGTGATCCCGAGTGCGTACGGTAACGTATGAATTACGTGCTGTATTCGGTTATTGCTTGGCCGCTGGTTAGCCCGTGCGCTGCTATTTTCTCGTGAGCAGTCCAGGAAAAGGCAGTGTTTGAAAGTGAAACAATGTGTGTTGTGAACATTGGTGCTGTGTTGACATTTCCAAGACTCGTGAAGAGGCTGTGCTCGTGTGACTGAACATTAAAAGACAGCGTTGATGACTGTGTTTTGCCCTGTGAAGTTGCGATGGTGCTTTACGAGTGCTTTAAGGACTTGGCGCTGGGCTTCGCGTATTATTTTTTAACTCGTTATTTCGGCTTTTTGTGCTCATCGCAGTCCGAATGTCGTAATGTGTCGAATCGAAGTCGCGAGCCGATACATTCTCTTGTAAGTGAGGCTGCTTTGGCAGCACGCCTTGACTGTTCTTCGGTGAAAATTTCGAGTTCTACCTGGCAGCGAGAGCCCGTGAACGTCAGTCAGTCACGCTTGCCTCCCGAAAGAACACACTTTTCACCGGTGCCTTGCCTTGGGTGACGTCGTAGACCTACGCCTGCTGACTACAAGTATTCGAGTCCATCAGACACGTCGTTATGCATGACACTGGAGCCTTGACTACCACTGCTCATGGCGAGGTCTCACGCTTTACCAGTGGACGGACACGTCTTGCTAGCCTTGCATTTCTACGTCAACGGCAGCTTCCAGTCCACTTGCCTGTTTGCCGCAGAGCGCATTCCATTCCTGATGACACTGACGGCTGCTAATCGTTCTGCCACCGGTGAGTTGAACCTGAGCAGCTAATTTCGTTGCTATTCGCGTAGTACTATAACGTGTGTAAGCTTTTTTCAGCCCAGCAGATGTAATGTTACCCCATATTGAGTTCCAGTATAAAACATGTGCTACTATCACATATTATACACACACACACACACACACACACATATATATATATATATATATATATATATATATATATATATATATATATATATATATATATATATATATATACACACGAAGGAAAGAAGTGTGAACTTAAGGGCTCGTTTGCTTTGTTAAGCACATCGTTAATGCAAACTAACAGACAATGATGCCAAGGAAAGTATAGGGGACTTTATTAGAAGTAATTGTATTGTAAATGTGAAGGAAGGAAAGTGGTCGAAAAGAAAACTTGCCACCGTCAGGATCTGAACCTGCGACCTTCGAGTAACGCGTCCGATGCTCTACCACTGAGCTACGGTGGCGGTCATCCCTCCGTCCACTTTATAGGGTATATATGTGCATTTTTAAACGTGGGAGCTTGGCATTACGGCGAGTGTGGAACACTCTTTTTGCCTGTAGGCGTCACGTAGCACGTGATCTTATTACGAGTTGGCAGCTGACTAATAATCCCTCGCATACCACCTGAAGGCAACAAGTGTGCCAGACTTGTTGCTTCTATGAACGAAGGAAACAAGTGTGAACTTAAGGGCTCGTTTGCTTTGTTAAACACATCATTAATGCTAACTAACAGACAATGATGCGAAGGAAAGTATAGGGATAGGGGACTTTATTAGAAGTAATTGTAACGTAAATGTGAAGAAATATATATATATATATATATATATATATATATATATATATATATATATATATATAGGCAAATATGTCAACAGTGTTTATAGTTTGATTTAAGCAGGTGTTTATTTGATTATTAAGAGGAGCCTGTCTACCACACTTGTTAGTGCAGAGGTGAATATTTGATGCGAATTTATTTTTCAGTAGTCATGTAGCACTTTTTCAGGAATTCCCTTGATTTTTCAAAATTTGTTCTATAGAAGATTACCGCTGTGGTAGCACTATACTTTACCAGGACACGTATATTCCTGTATGCAAAGCTGAGTATACTTTTGGCGCAAATCGAACGAGAACACATAACACAAAAGAACAGGACGGGTACCGAACTTCCTGTTCTTTTGTGTTATGTGTCCTCGTTCGATTTGCGCCAAAAGTATCCTCAGTTATGAACCAGTACCAACTAGCTCGAACTAGAATTCTGTATGCAAAGCTTACATGGGGATTCAGTTTGTTCCAAAGTGACTATATCATATTTGATAGCTTTGACGATAGCTTTGTGTTACTGCCAAATATGTATTAAAGCGATTTTGATGCTGGTTTTTTTAACGTATCTTTTTTGGCCTCTTCACAGATTGCAGACTTTCCCAAGGTCCTGGGATACATCAATTGCACGCACTGACAAAACAAGCCTCCTCATGACTTGTAGCACCCGTACAGAAATAGGAAGGACTTATGCTCCCCGAACGTGCCAGTATTTTGCAATGGTGGGGGGTGTCATCGTACAGCAGACCTCGAAGTGGCAGCCTCATCTGGATGGACTGTGCTCTGCCGGGGAGCCTCGAGGGCACAAAACTGCTTCATGGTTGGTTGCTAGGTTAATTATTCTTTAAGTGCAGATGGTGAAGTACACACCACTTAATGTGCACACATTAAGAACCCAAATACCGTTGCTAACAGTGGATGCCTGTATACTGACACAGCGATGCCAATTAGACTCTTAAGAAGAAGCAAACTGCAAGATAACTGACAATGTCGAAAGTGTGAAGTCTGCTGCTTATGAATTTAACACCATACATGTGAGACTGAAAAGCTTGTGATTTTGAAATTGCACAAATACTTTCATTACTTATAGAGCTCCTGAGCTTGTGACTTGCTCTGTGGTTCAAGTGCTCTGCATGGAAATAGCAAGTGAGTGAAAGCCGCTTGGCTGTTCAAAACTTGTAGGGAGAAAGAGCTATATGGCAAATTCAATAGGGAGAACAGCAACACTCAAAAGTACGCTGAAAGTGCTCTCTTCAGAGCTGGCGGGTTTCAGTGGTCGAACAGGAGTGAGAGCACTGTCATCCAGCGATAGAGCGAGAGCGCTTTTGCTGCTCTGAGAACAGGCAGGAGCAGTATGTAGTGCTCTCGCCTGAAAAGCAGAGTAGGCGCAGTACGACGAGAGTCACGTGACTTTTAAACATCACATTATTTGTATTTGTTTTAATTTTGCTTTAGCCGGTGAGCGCGGCGGCAAGTGTAGGAACCATGTGTAGGCTGAGATCTCTGATGTTTGACACTACGAAGTGTACACTGCTACGTTTGCTGGATGCGCACAAACATGTAACTATGGCGAACAAGGGACTGAGAGATTCGAGGCGTATTTCGCCGCCCTCCAGTAGAGAGTGCTGGGCCTTCGTATGTTTTGGTCACATGGTATATTTCTGCCCACTCGTCAACCTCTCACCTGCTCTCCAGACTCTTGCCGCATTCCAGTGGCAGATCGAGTGGCCCTGCACTTAGTGCTTTGGCCTTCACTCCTCACTGCACGACGCCCCTACTTCTGTTCTCTCAAAGAAACTCGCGAATAGTTCAAGCCTCAGGCCACACAAGGGCAGTAAATGCGCATTTTACCTTACATAGCTTGTCTTTTTTTCAATGTTGTAGCATGTTGTATTTCTGCCCTACATGTTCTCAGCACAATTACATAGTGACGTGTTTATTTCTACAAATCATATGTGACCCAAGTACACGCTTGTTGATCTCTAAAGGTGACTCTCTGTATGCCTGAAAGCCATGGATGCTCTCCCTGCTGTCTGTGGCTGGCCTAGCTGAGCAGCAGTACAGTGCAGCTGCCACCCGTGCAAGAGAAGTCATAGAGCGCACCTTTGGTGTTCTGGGCAGGACACAGCCTATTCGTCTGGCATGGTACTGACATCAATAATAATCATGGTGAGTGTTTGTGGCAGCCGTAAGAGCCCATTAGCATGAATTTGCAGATAATGAGTGTGTTTGTTGCTTAATTACTAATGAAGTGCATTTTTTAAAGTGTACTTTGTTAGGAAAAATAGCTGCGGGCAACAAGCCCACTTATAATCCACAAATGATTTGTGTTTTCTGGTCTGCAAAATTGCTCCTGCGCACTGCATGATGAGGTGGCTATGTTACATAATTTTGAAGTTAAGAACATTAGCTGTTGTATTGTAGCATAGCGTAACATGAGTAACATAGTAAACTCACTTTTGGTTGGCTTCTTGCACTTAGTTTGAAGTCGAAATAGAATGTAATTTATTGACTTATATGCCTCACTTTTGGGCAGAAGTTCATTGCCATCAATATGAACATCGTAGTTATCCATTTGCACTGTAAAATAATTTTTTCAGTCTTCATTATTTATGTCTCCATGATGAGACTTTTTTCTTCTTTTCTGTTGTTTCTTCATACTTCTCATCGGCTCCTAAAATTACGACAGCTATAGTTCGTGCATGTTTATCAACTTTATACTCCTACACATAAGCACGGTTGTAACAATCATCTGTATTTTTCTATGTTCCAGCAGTATCATGGGATCAGGTGCCCCATGGTCATGTACAGTGTATCTCTAACAGAGCGCAGAAGACCAACCAGTAAAGAAAGACTACCAGTGACTGTGTGCCACTGTTCAAAATGCACGTCAACAAAAAGAATACATTGTGATGGCTGGAGCAGTTTACATTGTATGGTGACAATCTGCACAGCTGCAGTTTAGTTTCTGAGCACTGCATCATTCAGCCATTTGTTTGCACCTTAGCATTTAAAAGGAATTAAATTCTTTACTTAATGTACCAAATCATGACATTAATGTAAAACACACTGTAGTGGTAGTGCGCAAATTGATGTGAGCTACCTCAAATTTTTAACATGCACGTAAATCAAAGTGCCTGCGTGTCACTGCATTTCACTGTCGTGGGAAAGAGCAGCCATGGTGGACAACCAAAATCGTGTTTTCATGTTTGGTAGTGGAAAAATTGAGGCCATTGAATTGGGTAATTTTTCACTTGGTCGATATATTCCTTCAGGACACATTAGTATAGCAAGCACGATTTCATGTGTGTATATGCTCTGGAAAGAACTTCTACATGGATTATTTAGGTGGACGAGGATTGTCGCTATTCCTAGTATATCCAACACCAGGCTTTAGCACCTGTGTAATGTTATCCCGTTGCCTCTCAGTCCTCTTGAACAGTTGGCCTGTCTGTTTGTACTGTGTAAGTTTTAACAGTTTTTTATACTGTGTTTGCTACCATAGGTTTCTTCCCTAATGTAATTGTATACTCTGCCAACTGTTTATCACCTATGCAGCTTTCCTCGTATTACTGCTGAAAGTACTCATTGCATTTGGTGTGTAACTATACCATGCATTTACTTCTCTCTTTTGATGCATCTGTACCATGGTTTGGCCATAAGAGTGCTGCTGGTGTGCTCTAGTCTTGAAGCTGGCGACTTCCAACAAATTTGAAGCTGGAAGTAACGATGTGCTTATTATCATTACTACTATAATCAGATAAGCTGTCCAAGCTCCTTGTAAATGTATTTAACATTCTGTAAACTGTTCAAGGTAAACGTTCTTAAGTTTTTTTTATTGCGGTCCTTGATTTATCCACCTGAAACACAATTACATTGTAGTGGCACATTATAAACTGTGGTTCTGTAAATTTGTGCTCACGACATTGCAGCTGAGGCCAGCCG
The DNA here is from genome assembly GCA_030522465.1 of Rhipicephalus appendiculatus. NCBI lineage: Eukaryota > Metazoa > Arthropoda > Arachnida > Ixodida > Ixodidae > Rhipicephalus > Rhipicephalus appendiculatus. Next base: position 3,300 of record JALIZH010000787.1, on the reverse strand, counting down.
CAAGATAAACATGCAGGGCACTGAAGCATCACGTCACGTACATTACAAACAGTCCTTACCGAGCAGTGCACTGAAATTTTTCCAAGCGAAATAAGAGACTACTGGATGAGAACTCTGCAGATGTCCAGACTTTGAAAACGTTGTGAGTAGTGTTTTCAGGAAAAGCAATGGCTCTTGATATGCCAACAGCAGCATTGTTTGCATGCGGCGAGGAGCTTAGTAGCAGCGAATTGTTTTATTCATGTATTGTCCAATATTTGTCTGAGCTGTGCCAATTTTTCAGTCCATGTCACTGAACATTGCTTGTTATTGTGTGGAGAATGAGCTGAACTATGTATGAACTTTGTGTGATCTTGCAGACATGACCCATATTGTGATACACCGCCCTCGTCTAGCATGGCATTGTGAGGGGCTCTCTCATATTTTGTCGTGGGCTGTCAACCCATGAAGATGTATAAAAATTGCATGAAAGTGGGGAGCAACAAACTATGCTGTGTGTGTGTTTGTGTGTGTGTGTGTGTTTGTGTGTGAGAGAGTGAATGAATGAATGCTTTTCATTTAGTGTAACTTTGATAACAACTTTGCTGACTTTCTTTGTCCTATTTATATTTCTCAAGTATGTTTCCTACTGCGCAAAAATGAATGCAACCTTACACAAAATGCGTGCATTCACAGAAGGTGTTTCATTTTACAATGAACAGTCGTGAGCAAGAAGTTGGGAAATACGGAACAAACGAGCAAAAATAAGTTTATAGCACAGCTCCTCTGTATAACATTGCTTCTACACATTGTGCTTGTCGAAAATGTGGATTTCAAGTATTCAGTTTCAACCAGCATAACCAAGCATTCGCCCGTGGCTGTACATATACTTGTGTATATGTGCGTGGTATTTTTGCATATTGTCATACATGTTGCCAATTGCTATTAAGGGCAGAAACCTAGTCAAGCTAAATACGCGGATTTTTGTCTGTACACATGTCATCTGTACTGTAACTGCTGTTGATAAAAAATAAACTTGGGTATAACATTCCCGTGCAGTCACCAAGAGAAGAGTAGCCGTCTCTGACTCAAATGAATTTGCCGCAATCTTTTCCCAGGCTGTTTCGCTTGGGACAATCGGGGACCCTCAGCTCAGAACTCGATAGCCTGCTAGAGTTATTTATAAGCATTGACAGAGGCATTACACGGAGGTACGCAACACGACAGGGACCGAGAGACAAGACGCAAACACAGCACTGTGTGTATTTACTGTCTGCCCCTGCCGTTTTGCGCAGCTGCGTGTAATGAATCCCACCCAACTAGCACGAAAACGTGTCCCGACAAAGGCCGTCATCTTGGTCACAAGCAGTTAGGTCACCGCGTGTGTCTAGATTTTCTCGAAAACATCGTGGTACCTTGACTGGTCCTCGAATAGCCAGAGACGTCAAAAGTAATTGCCCGGGTATTATAATTAGGTTTCGGGACTGGGTGCTCTTGCGGCAGTAGTGGTTAGAAGAAAAAAAAATCTTATTTCTGAAATCCATGAGGGAGCATGCCACAGCACTTTTTGCTCGAAAGGGGAGTCGAAGAGAACGGAAAGGGCACCTTCTCAAGATAAGAGTGCCCGCAACACATAACTACAGGCCGTGCAACCTGCTGTTTCATTAAAAAAAAAAAAGTGCGTTCTTGGCGACACTGCGAATCGAACTCGGTGCCTCCTGCATTGTAGTCGGTCGCTGTAACCATTAGACTACCGCGGCAGCGCTTGAGATGAGAGTTGGCCACTGTAGTGCTAACGCAATTGTTAATATATCTCTTTTTGCTAGAAATACGCCTAACGCAAAAGGTCCGGCAAAACTCGATAAAAAAAAATAAAGGCTCGGAATTCGTAATGAATTCGCCTGAGGCCACTCGAAGGCGAAATCCATCGATTGTAAATACATGACTGTATTTCACATTGACGTACGATATTCACTAATCAACTATCGCTAATTAACTCACTAATGTCACTTTCATTCAATCAATACTCGGTTTGTTTCGCTTATCGTCGTTTAAATAAACTGTCACTAATCAGATCACTGCTTAATTTCCTTCTATTCTCATATATAAGCCCGGTCATATTCTCGCTCGCTTTTGTGTAGCTTTCGCTCCCATACACGTTAGTAAGTAACGCGAACAAATCTTGTATGCTCTCCAAGCAACCGGTGCCGTTCTGTGGAAGCTTGCCATGACGTCTGCTGCGCCAGCGGATCCTGTTCCTAACGTTCTTCTCTATCGATTCCTTTTCACTCTTTCGAAAAAACGATGGCAGAGACACGCAAACGCTGTCTTTTTCCTTTTTTTTTTCTTTGCTAAACGCGCAGCACGCGCGCCTCGATTCACGAGGCACGTGTGATCATGTCACTTCAGGCCGATACGCAACGTTGCTTGTTTTATTTGTTTGCTCACGCAAACGCTGCAAAAATGAAGTGACCTGCAGCGCATTGTTTTCTGAAAAGTATAAGCACGTATAAACTGCCCGACGAAACTTTCTCGTTTTACGTGTTCACATATCTAAGCGTACGACTCTTCTCTTATTCTGGCCCTGTCAAAATGCGGCAATGAATTGAACCTGCGACAAGATACGCTCATGATACCTCTCTCTTACTGCTGCTTTATATTACTGAACAGTTTCTACGTAGGCTCGAAAGCCGCTCCTATGTATTTTGCCAAGAACTTTGTAAGAAATCCAACCTTGTACGTCTAGCTAAAAAACACCCTAATGGCGACCACCTTACCGTGCTTGAACACGCCTCGTAAATTGAGTGCCATCGCAGCTTCATCAATAAAACTAAACTATTGCACGAAGGGGGAGACGTTTGGGTCACATCTTCAAACCTTCAAGATATTAATTTATGTGCGCTTTCATAGGAGCGGTGCGTCACCTACAGTTGGCGAGATAGCACACGGATTCTTGCTTAACGCCACCGAGCAACAAGCTACATATGGTCATTCATCGAACGCGAGCGCTTGGCTTTGTTCAGGCCCCGCAGACGCCTGCTGCAACGCGGCGGTGCGTAAGCGCTGTAGCAGACGCCCGGAACTGGAAGCTGAGATGCTGCGAAAAGACATGGGCCATCATCGTATACTCTCGATGCTAGATGCCTTGCGTGCTGCCTTGATATTATCGGCGCGCACTTCTTTCTTTCCTTGTCGTTTCATCGGCTTTCGCGTTGCCTCCTTGCCCTCAAAAGTGACGCGTAAGTTAAATTCGTGCCATTGCTATCGCAATCCCTCGCGATACGAGAATTCTTGGCTAAGAAACTGCGTAGGCAAGAGAAA
>JALIZH010000784.1:0-21377 GCA_030522465.1 Rhipicephalus appendiculatus | reverse complement strand
TTTAGCGGGAGATGGGGAAGTTTTTTTTTTGTGTGCGCGTTTATTAGCGGCGAACTGCATTCCGTTTCTTGAAGCATATTTGGAAAAATAACCTGTGCAGGCGTAATTTCAATGCAACGTCAGTTGTGGTTGCAATGCTGGCTATCTAATTTTATAACAAAGCAATAAATATTGCATTTGTACTCTTGCGATAAACGCGTAGTGTGGGGTTAACGTCAGTTGTGCTTGCAGTGTTGGCTTTTCGTTTACAGCAGTTTAATAAAATTACATTCTCGTATGAGTCATATGAATAAACAGATGATTCAGCAAGCTATATTCAAGAGTTGGTCGACCTCGGAGGACTACGCTAACGAAAGTTACGTGTGATATTAACACCATCACTTCGAAAAGTGGACTTGGTTTCGATAATACCAACGTCTGTGCTCAAAGTGAGTTGTCACGTTACGCCAGAACACAAGTTACCCTTTAAACGCCAATGCAGTCTAATTTCCTGGTAAGCCCACGATGTGCACATTACTACGCTTACGAAAACACGACGATTCATCGCCTTGCGCTTGGCTCAAAGCGAGTCTCCGCCCCTTGGACTACGCCGGCGTTGATTTGTATGGACTTCTTTCCATCACTCCTGCTACCAACTGATAGATGATTTTTTCCATCGATTACGTGCTAAGCAGAGACTTCACCATTGCCATCTGCATCGGCTAGCAATGTTGCCTCTCATTTCACACCACGTCATTCTACAGTACGGCGCACTACGTGAGCCGCGCATCGTCCGAAGGACGTGTATTTCTGTCGGTCGTCGTCAAGCAATTCTAGAGGAATGCAAGGTCTTTCACCACACCACCACATCTTACAATCATAAAAGGAATGGTTTAACAGAAACATTTAATCGAACATCAGGTGATATGCTGACAATTTACGTCACTTCCGGTTAGTCGGAGTTCCAGTCAGTCATAAGCGCAAAATATATGTCTTGAGTGAGCCTGCGCGAGCTCCATTTTTTTTGCCAACATATGGTCCTATCTACTCAACTTCATTACTATCAGCCTTATGACGGCTTATGTTTATACCTGTGTCTGCTGACATACTTCAATGCATGAGAGTTCATACTCCAGCTAAATACTTATTGATAAGAGGCATGAGTTATGGAGCTGGGTTGCCTTGATCTCAGCCCGCAATCTGTTTCACGGGAAGTTATTGATAAAAGTATCTCGTGCATGGTCGTCGGCATAATTTTCCCTTGGGGGTGCAAACCATTGTTGCATCGTGACTGGGAGAGGGGGAGAGCACTGACATAGCTTGGGTGTGGGGAAGTGCTTGAGTGGCTTGAGGGGGGCAAGTGCCCCTTTTTCACCCCCTGCCGACGCCCATGATCTCGTGTGAGTTGTCTTTCAATAAAAATGTGCTTACTGGATTGCAACCACTAATAACTGATATCTGAAGGTACGAGATCAAAAGGGGCAGTGGAGGGCACCTATTATGTTAGATAGCGTTAAAGGAGTAGTGACACAAATTTTAGCAGTTCTCGTATTGTTGCTCTTAATAAAAGTTCTGGTGTCACGAACACTAAAAAAATGTATAGTTGTTCGGAGCGCATTTCATATACTTTTAATACCGCTTCCTTAAAAAAACATTTTTGGTTTCGATATCGAGGAGGTGTTATCAGGTCTAAGTCACGAAGGGATAGTAACACTTGATGTTCTTGCAGCACTCTGTAGGTTGCTGTTGGTTGTACGTGTTGCATGTATACAATGAAATGTGAATTGACATGCAGCGGCCCCAACAGCGATTTTGGTTGCATCTCAGACGCAGCGCTTGCAAATCCAGCGAGCGGTGCTATCTCGTCATGATAAGGTCTATTACGGTGGGTTTGTCTTGCAGATGCTGGTCGAAAATCTTTAAAACCGAACTAAAATATGTTATACATGCTTCCTGGCTCCAGTGTGTGGAGAGCGTTAACACATGTCAAGGAAACAATAGCATTGACACCCAGGTCGGAAAAGCTAATTATAAGTTAACGTAGTCACGAGTCGACTCGCTGAGACTCGGATCCAGCCACGAGTCTGAATGAGTCCGGCTAAGTAATATTTTGGTGAGTGAGTCCGAGTGAGTCTGGTTGAGGAAAATTTTAGGGAGTCTGAGTCCGAGTGCATTCGGTTGACGAAAATTCTGAGTCCAATTGTAAGCCCCATAGGCGTGTGCAGGGTTCCCCTTAAGGGGGGGGGGGGTGGTAGGTTCTTGTCGCAGTGTCCCCCCTCCCTATTATGTCAATGTATTGGGCTGACTTTGCACCCCCCTCTTAGGTCACTAGAGGGGGGGACCGCCGCCCCCCCTGCCGCCCCTGTGCTCGCGTCTATGGTAAGCCCCAAACACAAAATATATTTCTTGAGCAGCCTGTGAGCTCCATTTTTTTACTAGAAGTCTACTACCGTACCAACCCGGTGTGGTTTTGGCTAAACACCACACCAGGCTGGTGTATCCACCGGAACACACGACACCAGGCTGGTGTATCCACGAGAAAAAATCACGCCAGGCTGGTGTATCCACCAGAATACCTACAACCAGGCTCGTGTATCCACCAGAATACATCCCACCGGGCTGGTGTATCCACCAGAATACATCCCACCGGGCTGGTGTATCCACCAGAACACATCCCACCAGGTTGGTGTATCCACCAGAACACATCCGACCAGGCTGGTGTATCCACCAGAACACACCAGTGTATTCTGGTTTTAACACCAGAACACACCAAACACACTGGTGGGATTTTCAACTGGGATGCTCCATTGTTCCCTTAGTTCCCCCCACAGCATGTACATTGTTCTTCGCTACTGAATCTCGCTTTATAACTACACGTTCTAAGGCAACCCGACCTTGCTTCAAACAGTAAAGCGCTTCCCCTTGAATTATCATAAAACCTTTCCCTCCTTATTTCGCTCTGTCCCTTTCGGTAGTTACAGAGAGCCGGCTTCTTTTGCATCACTGTCATCTAATAAGTCCTCTCCGCCTATCTGACTTTTCGCTTAATGCTCCTTGCTTCCATTTCACCCACACTGCCAGCCGTATATTTACTGGTGAGCCACCTAGTTATTTTTCTCCACTGCGTGTCAATGCTTTTTCTCTACAAATACCTGAAAACCTCCCCTGCCCATCTACTCTCCATCATTTTCCTCAGCCTCTCTTCAAATCTCATTTTGCTCTGAGCTTCCCTCACTTCAAAGCCTGTCCATCCCATATCACCCTTTACAGCCTCATTTGTCGTCTTCCCGTGAGCGCCCAACGCGAGGCGTCCCACAGTCCTTTGATTTACATCCATTCCTGATTGCACCTCTGACTTCATGCATACCACTGAGTTTCCAAATGTAAGCCCCGGAACCATAACACCTTTCCACAGTCCCCGAAGCACCTCGTACCTATTGTATCCCCATAACGCTCTGTGCTTCATGATTGCAGCATTCCTCTTTCCCTTTGCTCTCGATGCTTTCTCTCGTACCTCCACATTATCTATACCCCTCATTTACCCTTACTCTCTACGCTAAAAGGATGGCGGCGCCGTCTAGTAAACAAACCTGCGAACGCTTCTTTGAGCACGCCGTAAATTACATAACTTGCCGTTTCATCTTTACTAAAAGTAGTTGATATATACATCAAACGATTTCCGCCCGTTTATAATACGTGAGCACCCGTGTTTATGGTTTATATTGCGAGAAGTTGAGTGTTCTAAAACGCTACATTTAGCTATTCTGTAAATTATTGTAATGATAACAATGGCAATGTACCAACATGTCGCTGCTCGCGTGGTTATAGTGCTATCGGCCCAGCTTTTCTTCTAGAGTCTGTTATATTAACTCTGAAAATTACAACTTGCGTGTACCCGCGTGGTGCATACTGGAGTCGCTTGCCACAGTTAAATTCAACACAAAACAGGGCTTTTGTGAAAGTTCGAACTGTGTAAATAAGTTTACTTAGCTCCATGAAGGACTTCGTCAATTCCTGAAGAACAAAACGAATTTACATTGTATTTGGAGTACTTCTACAGGCGAAACAGGTCACTTCGCAGCATCGGTGTACTACTTCGGTAGGACATTTCTGTTTCTATGTTGGCGCGTCTTGCCTTCTCGCTCTGGACCACCACAGATGACTGTGCCACAATCCTCTACCTGTGGCGGAACTTTGTCCGGTCTATGGAACGCAAATTGTAACAGTATGCACTTTTGAAAAACATCGGCGTATTTTGTCCACGACTTTTGTTTTATTTTTTTATATTGCGTTGCCTACAGCCGATGAAGTCAACGGAATCAGCAAGTCGGCATTACTGAAGCGGGGGCGACTTTTATGAAATATTAAGCAAAATGCAGAGAATTTGCAAATCTCAGCAAACTCTTTTTGCTCATGTTTGCATTGTCGCCCTCCGTAACACATTTACTTCAAGATTCGATGCAGTAGCACTTTACAAACTTTGCCCCCCCTCCCCCCCCCCCAAATATGCGTTGTGGTCATTCTATAGGTATGGGTGACTTCGCTAAACTCCGTATTTGTGGTCTTACAGCGGAGCTGTTTAAGCTCGCAGTAAGGCCAGTATCGTAGGCAGAAAACACGGTGAATAGGCGCCAGAGAAAGCGGGTATGGGCCAAACAGCAATGTACCATAGCATGGCCATGCACAGTGTAGTACACTAGTGGGTGGGGAACACGACTGAGCGTGACAACGCGTGATGGGAGGGCAAGGGGAAAAGGAGAAGGAGGAAAGGTAAATGATGACATAGCCTTGCACATTATAGTTTAACAAGGCGAAGGGAAAATGAAATGAGGGTGAGGACGTCTGATGTTAGCGTGAGTTGAAGAAAAGGATGAGGTGAGAGAGTAATGCGTCACATAATCGCATGCAGTATAGACAAATAGGGGTGGGAAAGAGAACTGAAGCTGAGGAGGACGGCTGTGAAAGTTAGGAGAAGGGAAATGATGAGATAATTACGGCGAGCTATTCATGTATGATGAGATATTTACACCATTTACCACTGGCAGTGCTCAGAGATCAGAAATGCGTCAGCGTTTTTCATGATCATCAACAAGATGGCACGAAAGGCGCACTTAAAAGGTCGTCGCCACTGCTGCGACCCGGGGTGTCGCGGCTCGAGATACAGGTCGTGGTATCCCGCCGCTGGCCCCAGTTGTTGCGACCGGCCTTTGCAGGCACCGGGGACCCGGGAGGAAGATGCTGAGGCAGCAGGAAGAGTCCGAAGGGAAACTGTACAGAGGTTTAATTACATTATTTACAGGGCGAGCATTTCGCTCTTACATATCGAAGACTTCGCTACATCATGACGATCTCGTCGAAGGCCCGTGTCGAAGCTCTCCGAATCCTTCGAATCCTCCAAATCTTCCCCCAGGGATCCCCGCAGGGGCTGATTATAAAGAGTCTCTTTTCCCCAGATCCTTAAATGGGGGGAGCAGCTCCAAATTGCGTTGTCCAATCACACGACACATGCCACTTCCGACGGTGCCGCCCACACCCGCCCGGGTCCACTGCCTGACAGGGGTGTTGCCACAGCATTGCACCAGTGGCACCAAGGTGGTGGCGTGAGAAGGCCGCAGGATGAGGGGTCCTACGTTCGCACTACTGGGCGCATCAAAGGTTCGCCGCTCGACACGCAATTAGCGGGACAGGTTGTCATCCGCGGCGACTCCGCCGTCTCTTCAAAGAGTATGTCGCGACCGAAAACCATTGCGGTCGTCTCGCCCAACACCTTGCACGTCGGACTGCATGGCGCCTCACTTCCCGGCTAGGCAGGACAATACACGTCTTTGAACGTCTGTCAGCGGGCTAGCAGCCCCGCGGAGACTTGTTCGTAGAACAGGGAACGCTGCTCCTCTGTCGGCCCAGGCGCCGGTCATAACAACTCGTCCGCCGGCGGGAGACTCGACCTGAGGGTGACCAGCTGAACAGGTTGCCCGAAGCGTCGATTTGAATTTGCGTCCTTCGGTCCTTTGCCGATGACGCCCATCCATGCACTCTCCCGCTCATTCCTCGTTGCTGTCTTCCTGGGAATACGGATACATACACACAACCACAGCCACAGGAGAGCACCCTGCCCGTACTGAGACATATCGAGTCCAAAATAAATCATGTGAAAACAATCTGCCCTAAATAGTGCAACTAAAACACAAAGCAGCAATCGAAGCGTTTCTCTGAGCTTTCGCCGAAGCTCCCAATCTCAAAACGAGAATAACTTCCTCTTAAACTGCTTTCAAGAAAAACATCTCCATAGTGATGTGCCCTTCGTGGCATACCTGTGTGTCAGCGTCAGTAATCCGCTGTAAGTGAACCGGGCCTCATAATCGTGAACCAAAGCCTTTTGCTTCACGCGATCTTTTGGGCCCCAAAATTTTGTGCCGCCAAAGCTAGTCGTCAAGTTCCTTCGAGCAGACGAAAAGATACCGGTCGTGCTGCACCAGCATCAGGACCACTTCTCACATTTCACGTCTGCAATCGTACGTTCTAGAGCTACTGCGCGGATGAACCACTAACCCTGATTTGCGGTCACAATGCTTACAAAACATACGCATAAACTCACGAAATAACTTTTCCTACTCGCGTCCACACCGGACACATGCGAACACAACAGTATACAAACAAAGCAAAAAACTTTCGCATGAACCCCTGAAAAACCCACAAGGAACATCCTTGCTTCTTCGCGCTAAGTCATAATAGACTCCTAACGTCACTCTTATTAATGTACTCGTACGACATATCCTAACGCACGCTCCGATGCGTATCGTAATGCAACCGCACAACGCTTATCTTTAAACAAAACACACAACGCTTAAGAAATAATCAAAACCTAAAACTGGTTACCTAAACCATATCTGGTAGCCGAGATACCAAAAGAAAACGTTCGAAAACCAAAATAAACAATCAAAACACAAGTTCAAAGTAAAACAGACAAATCCGGTAGCGACATTTCCTCAAAAGCATACGGGTGTCACTCACTTTTTTAGGCGTACTCGCGGCGGTCGCGCCCTGTGGGCCTTTCTTATCGAACGGGGAATACAACAATGGCGGAACCCATTCGCTTCGCCGCCGAACCCCACCAAGCTCTTTGCTGGAGACCAGCGTTCTTCTCCTCGCTCAGCTACTTCTTGCGAGCGACCGACCTAGCACTCCCGCGCCCCCACTAATGTGCCGTGGATAGAACGACGGGAGGCTGACTGACCCCTTCCTTCTGTCTGCATTTTCGCCCAACGCACTTTTCTTTTAGATGTGAAGCATCTTATGGCGAAGCTTAATCCGTTGGTGGTGGTGTGCGGCGTGGCCTCCCTTACTGCGCATGCGCAAACCCTTTCAAAAAAATAAATAAATAAAAAACCTCCTTTCCCCCTCTCTCTCCTCTAGGCATCCCTCCCTGCGGAAACCATACCCCTCACTGCGCATGCGCCTCCCCTCCTCTCCCCCTCCTACGCTACACCCTCTCTCATCTAGGCATCCCTGCCCGCGGCGTCCACACTCCCACTGCGCATGCGCGTCCCCCCCTCTCTCTCCTCTCCTACGCTCCCCCCCTCTCTCCTCTAGGCATCCCTGCCCGCGGCGTCCACACTCCCACTGCGCATGCGCGTCCCCTCCCCTCTCTCTCCTCTCCTACGCTCCACCCTCTCTCGCCTCGCCACGCCGACGCAGGCAGCGTCTGCTAGCGAGTTTCTTGGTTGAAAAAACCGACTGCTCGCGCTGCACAACCGTTCACTGGCCACTCCGTATATATGGCAATGGATTTTGACCTGCAAGGTGGTGCCAGTGGGAGATTTCTCCTGTGCGTTGTTGAACAATAAAAATTCGCAGCGTGCGCGTTAACTAAAAGCGGACTGTGGGTCTCTGTGTCCAGTCGGAGTCTTCTGTCTCTCATTGCCCATTAGCAGCGATTGGCATGTTCCAGTAGGAAACACCGCTCCATCACTGCGTGCTTTGCGCCTCCCCAGTTTTCTCTCCTGCGCAACGCTGCGATGAGCGCCAGCGTCAACGCCGCCGCCAGTGTAAGCGTTAGCGCCCGCAGCTGCTTCACATCTACACATGGTTCCCTTTAGCGGGAGATGGTGTAATTTTTTCTTTTTGTCCGGCGGCTCGGACGGATGCAAAACAACTTCGACGCCAATGACAAACGCTTCATTCTGCCCACTATGCTCAAACGTTCAGAGCCCTTCTTCAAACGTACTGTGCTCTTTGTCGCATTTCTGGCTTTACGACGCCGCTTCCGTTTACGCCTCTTCTTGGGGCGCATTTTTTAGCCTTCCGCTCGCAACTCATCCTCCTCAACCCTCTCACAGCTTTCGTTAGCTGTCTTGCCCGCGCAGTCTGAATGATTCACGAACAAATGATCTTTTCGCTCATTCTCTAGACTGGCGAACAGCTTAACGCGCTTAGGAACAATGCAGCTGTTTGCACAATCTAGCTCGCAATCCTGGGAGCTATCTTCAACTGCACTGTTATCCTCACTCTTTCCTTTCACTCCCTCTCCTGAACTCACTCCGGTGTTCCTGACTAGCGGGTCGAAATCTGGGACACCGCATGAAAGATCCACCGTCGCGATACAGTCACCGGACCCTAGCTCAAATGCCTCGGAGTTGTCCGCAACTGCTACTCTGTACTTCAGTACACTCTGCCGACGTTACTATGGTGGTCTTGCCTAGCGAGTCGAATCCTGGGACATCGCGTGCAAAATCGACCGTAGCGACACATTCATTTGAACTTAGCTCACATGCCTGGGAGCTCACAAGTGCACTGTCATCTCTACAATGTACTTTCGTACACTCTGCTGACCTTACTCTGGTGTTCTTGCCTACCGAGTCGAAGTTCCATTGGACGTCGTTTGCAAGAACCACCTTAGGGACAACCTCACTTTGTGTCTGTGCCAGATGGTCCACAACTATCTTAGCTGTTTCACTAGCATTCCCCCTGGCACAGCACCTCGTCGCTCTTACTCTGGCCTTCGGCGGCCTCCACCCCTAGCGCAGCATCTATCGCAGCTGACACCTTCGGTTCCCTTATGAACACGCTGCTTTCACATGTGCTGGTCCTCTCTACGGCCTTGAAGTGCACCGCACTCGACCTTTCTACGCACACCTCGTGCGCTAGATTTATAAACTGACTACTCCGTTGCTTCGTATATAACCCGCGTTTTAGCCTTTCAAGCTCCTCGTCTAACGCTTGCATCTCCTTCCTGTGTTCTTCAACCCTCTTTTGCTTCCTCTATTTCCATCTCTCTCCATTTCTTCCTAAGTTCTTCATCCCTTATCCTCTCTTTCTCTATATTTTCCTGTTCAATTAAGATTTGATTCCTTGTTATCGCTTCCGGCTATTAATTCACGGATTTGGGATGCGGGAGTATCGTCGTCTATCTCAATGTCGAGCTCCTCACACAAGTCTAACAGGCTATCCCTCGTCAGTCTCGTCAGATCCATGGCGACTACTTTGCTTTGGCTCAGCTTCGACAGAACACAAACCCACCAGCGTTTCAATTCTGGGTCTAGAGAAATTGACGCCTGGCAAATCCCACAGCGGAGACCAAAAGCATAACACACAAGCTTCACCACGCGGCTAACCTCCTCTCTTCCTTTTTCCTGTTTCACCTTCTCTCTTCTGCACACTCCAACATCACAAAACCTCCCGCAACGTACCCTCAAAAAAAAAAAAACTTCCGCAAAACTCACATCTGCTCCTACCGAATTACCTGAGCTATTCTGCTTTTCTAGCTTGCTCAGATAACCGCAGAGTGCTGCTCTGTGCTGAGTTAGCAACCACAATGTCTAGGCAGTTGCTGGTTATATCTATCCTTTAACGGGTCTAGGCCAAAAGACTCGATACATCTCAAGCGCAAAGCCAGGCACACACCCCATACTGTGCGGTCATGGTACGCTGCGTCGGTCCCCGCCGAATTCCAGATCCCAGGGCTTTCGGCTGACCTCCGGTCCATGTCGCTCTCCGTCCATGAGTCTGATTCCACCGTCTGCCATCCAGTTGTTGCGACCCGGGGTGTCGCGGCTCGAGATACAGGTCGTGGTATCCCGCCGCTGGCCCCAGTTGTTGCGACCGGCCTTTGCAGGCACCGGATACCCGGGAGGAAGATGCCGAGGCCGCATGAAGAGTCCGAAGGAAACTGTACAGAGGTTTAATTACATTATTTACATGGCGAGCATTTCGCTCTACATCACGAAGACTTCACTACATCATGAAGATCTCGTCGAAGGCCCGTGTCGAAGCTCTCCGAATCCTTCGAATCCTCCGAATCTTCCCCCAGGGAGCCCGCAGGGGCTGATTGTAAAGAGTCTCTTTTCCCCAGATCCTTAGATGGGGGGAACAGCTCCAAATTGCGTTGTCCGATCACACGACACATGCCACTTCCGACGGTGCCGCCCACACCCGCCCAGGTCCACTTGCCTGACAGGGGTGTTGCCACAGCATTGCACCAGTGGCACCAAGGTGGTGGTGTGAGAAGGCCGCAGGATGAGGGGTCCTACGTTCGCACTACGTGGCGCATCAGAGGTCCGCCGCTCGACACGCAATTAGCGGGACGGGTTGTCATCCGCGGCGACTCCGCCGTCTCTTCAAAGAGTATGTCGCGACCGAAAACCATTGCGGTCGTCTCGCCAGAACACCTTGCGCGTCGGACTGCATGGCGCCTCACTTCCCGGCTAGGCAGGACAATACACGTCTTTGAACGTCTGTCAGCGGGCTAGCAGCCCCGCGGAGACTTGTTCGTAGAACAGAAAACGCCGCTCCTCTGTCGGCCCAGACGCCGGTCATAACACCACTCTAGTTGTTCACCGGAGTTGAGAAGCGCGCGCACCTCCTATCGGTACCACCTATGCTTTGCCCAACAGGTCATCGTTGCCTGTGCGTGCGTGCTTGTCTCGTGAGGTGGGCAATTTGTACGCTTGTACTTTCACCCCCATAGCTTAACCTGAAGTTACAGAGCGCTCGAAGTTCACTTTGCTTGCTGCGGTAGCCACATTTGCCAAAGGCGTGGGTTGCCTGCTAGAACAGCCTATGTAGGTGCAGTTGGTTGTGCATAGTCGCACTTGAAGCAAGCTGCTCAAACAAAAAGAAATAACAACTGTGAAGGCTCGTTCACACCGAAGGCGGGCGGCCAAAGCGGCGAGGCGGCAAGGCGGAAAGCGGGGAAAACCTCCTCTCCAGGCGGCGAAAGCGGGAGGAAAACAAGGCGGCAAGTCCGATTGCTCCCCGACCAATTTTTTGCCGCCCGCCCGAGCTCGCCGCTTTGCCGCAGCCAATCAGAACGCGCTGCGGCGGTGGCGCTGGTGTATCTTTGGGAGAAGCAATGCCACGTGATAGCACGGCCGGTCTGCAGGCGCGCGCTCGCTCCCTCCTTTACGGCCTGAGCAGCCGCCGCGAGTACAATAGAGCTGTTTCTATACAGTCACGACGGCGCGCTCCGCGTGAGGGCGTCGCGAGCCAACCCCCTCAAAGTGCCTTGCGCCGCATGCGCTTCGTATTGCAAACCACCTTTGCCCGGCTACTTTGTCGTGCTAATTACTTCTTCTAGCAGTAGGAAGTGATGAAGGCAGTACCGGTGCGTGGGGGGACAGCCCGGCTTTCTCGGCACTCATCTACTCGGCAAAAGAAGACGCACACGCAGCGCTACGAGCAACAACAATCGACTGCCTTATCAATGGAGGCGAAAATGCTTGGAGTTTGTTTGTGTGCTTAGGTTTAGGTGGACGTTAAAGAACACAAGGTGGTCGAAATTCCCGGAGCCTTCCACTACGGCATGCTTCATAATCATATCGTAGTTTTGGGATATATGGGCGGCATGCTGATGCAAATATCACCGAGTGCGTCCTTGTGCTCAGTTTCTACAATGAGACGGATAATCTCATCCTAATGGCGAACCACTTAGTCGTGTGGTTGTCAAGCTACGTTTCCCCGAACCATCATATGTTCGGTCGTCATAACGATGAGATTACCGGCCCATTGTAGCGGCCGAGCATATCGGCGCTTCTGCGTGGGTATAGGGTTTTAGTGGCGGTGCCAAAAAGCTGCTTGCGTACTTCGCATTCCCCATGGGTGCAGCTGGGATGGCAAAGGAATGCAAGAGCGCGAGTACCTAAACCGCTGAATATCATATCCTCCTCTCCTAGCGTCACTACACTACATCGGAGCTGCTTTGTTGGCGCTTTCGGGAAACAGGAGACAGCATGAACGAAGAACGGAGCGTTGGGCAAGTTGGTATTGCATTGTGAAAGGCATTTTGCGCAAAAACGACACACGAACACGAAGGGAAGGTACCACGAGACTATGTATGCGGAGACTCAGCATAGTGTGATGCGACTTGGGGTTGTCTTCTTTTTTCTACACTTTAGTGCCTTCCTAAGACTATAAGAATACGTGTTATCTGATGTTTTTACCTCGTGTGCTTTTTATTTCGAATAATTTATTATTATTATTATTATTATTATTATTATTATTATTATTATTATTATTATTATTATTATTATTATTATTATTGTTATTAATATTCCTGCTACTGTGATTGCGACTCACAGCTACTTGCGGAAAACAGTGGCCGCCCCTATTATGTATTGACTTTCACCTTTCTGAAGTATTTATATTAATATTTAGGCACGAATTATAATACCTTCAACAAAAATGTTCAAATTTTATCATTTTCAAGCACAGTGACGGCCGGCATGTGTACTTGAAGTAAATGTTTCCAAAACTATTTTTTCTCCAAACAAAAAACGTTTTGTGTCAATTCTTCTGCCGGACGGTCATAGATCATGCGGCCGAGCCTTCTGAGCGCGACGCACGATGTTACATGCGCGCAAAATGCAATATTCGTCGCATTACTCATTTCTTGAAGTTACAAAAAACGAAAAAAAAAGGGCTTTAATTTGCACGCGTTGATCCTCTCCCGAGAGCAGTATTATCATATATGCTTGCTACCACGTTCCCAACGCATTGGTGTCATCAGGAAGTGCAACGGCAAGTCTGAAGCCGAGCATTCCCTGCGCGCGGTAGCCTCCGCAACGGCTGGCGACGGGTTGGCTCGGAGCGCCTCCGCGAAGCTGCGGCGATAGGTAGCAACAGCCCCCCGTGAGCAGGCCGTAAAGGAGAGAGCGAGCGCGCGCCTCCAGACCGGCCGTGGTGATAGCGACACGCGCGCTATGCCCCGCCTCCTCGGCCGCGTGGGCAGCCAAAGGCGGCGTGCGGTCTGAACAGGTGCGCGCACTAGCCGCCACGCCGCTTCTAAACGCCCGCTTTCCCGCTTTGCCGCTCCGCTTTCGGTGTGAACCAGCCTTGACATTAGTTAGTTCGCAATCGTCCTGTTTGTGTTCTTTTCTTGCATCCATTGTGGTTGAGCAGATGACTGCATGTCTGGATCTACTTGCCGTTCTTCGAGCGATATTCCACCTCGTCGCTGTCGCATTCGCTCCTGCGCCATTGTGGTGAAACTGACATTCTTCGTATAACTTCAGTCATGGCTTCCATACGTAAGATGATGGATATATAACCAGTTATTTTCTACATTGGTCCTAAAATACCACTGTTTCAAGGACGCAATAAAATACATTTAATAATTTCACTAGCATTTCCTTTCAAGCTACATCCTCGTTATTAACGCATCTATATAGTTGCGTCGATCATTCTATCTAGAAAGTGCACATTCAACAAAATGGCACAAATACATGGTTTTTAGGAACACTCTAAATGCTGCTGAGGGCATCGCAGGAGTAAAAAGGCGAGTTACTTCAGAGTGCTATTTTACTCTCGAAAAGCATCGGAAAAGTGAAATGCATTGTTCACTCTGTATGAAAGCAGAGAGTGAAAGTGCTTTTTTACTCTACCGCTCTCTAGAGAGTGAAATGCCCATATGCCCTTCTGGCATGAGAGAGAAAAAACGCGGGTATACTTCTGCTCCTGATCTATATTGATGCGCGAGCACACCGCGAGTGATGACCACTCATTAATAACCACACAAATATGCAGTAAAGAGTACTGCATTTGTTCGTTGTGGTGTTGGAGAGGACCAGTATAAAGAACAGCGTTTCCAGTGCCTTCCCGTGAATTTCATTGCACTGGAAGGCAGCAGGAACGCTTAATACCCGCGTTTTTAGCTTCGGATTTGTGTAAAATAAACGAATATGACCCCACTGAATTGGTCACAATCGAAACTAAATTCAGACGGTGATTGCATTCTTCATATATCAATATTCACGTATCTCGATATGAACGTCGCGCACGGAGGATGCTGCCGTAAGCCTAATGTACGGTACAGCTACAGTGAAGTATTATGGCTGTAGTCGCGGAATGTGAACAAGAATGACCGAAAATATGTCCAAGGCAGTGACGAAAACCAAATTGTTCAGTATGCAGTTCAGAAGTGCGATGCTTCCTGCACAGAAATTGCTAACCGCTTAGCGAGTTAGTGCGAATGCAGCGTATATAATCGGTTACGCTAATCTTTTTTTACTGCAAAACGTGCCGGACTGACGTTCTGATCTCGGGAAGCACAAAACGAATACATGTACTAGAGGCGTGTTTTCGTACTAGAGGCGTGTTTTCTATCGCAACGGTTTTACAGTAGCTTTCAAATTCAGAACTGCCCTTGAGACGCGCACGAAAAAGGGGGCCCTTTCTCTACCCACTCGTGATGTGGAACGAAAAAAAAAAAAGAACACCATGCACACCTTGCGTCAGACGCCACCGCGTGTCAGGAGACGCAGAGGGGTCATTCCGTGCGACGCACTTTAAAAGAAGAAAAATTGGGGCGACCCTTAAGCCTCGCCTTTAAGAGTTGAACGCGATAGCTATATCCTGTCCCTAGTGCGTACTCATCACTTAGTGCATACTATGTAATGGGCAGCATGCTTTAAACCACGAGCAATTATGTGCGTGAAATGTTTTCGAACTTGGTATGTGCCCACTACGGGGTCTTAAAGGAATACTTGCAGTAACGGGTGCGCCTTTTGTAATGGGTGGCTGGCTTTAAACCACGATGTCGTTGTGATATTCACATGTTCTGACGCCAAAGACAATGTACACTTGTACCGCGCAATATTACTGCGATATTACATGTTGTTTCGCGACGTGTGTATACAGGGCGCGTGTGTTTGTAAAACATGAAAGTTATTTTCACTGCATTTCCAAGCAGAGGAAGTTATTTTTGCCGTATTTCCAAGCGGAGGCGTTGCAGTGTCTATTGGTTGGTGGTTTGGTTCCTTAGTGTTTTGGCGCAACCCACCTCGGGGGCTAGGCCATGAATCGGACGGTGTCTTGTTTAACAAACAAATTCACATTACTGGAGGAAAGGGTTGAAAATGAATTGCATTACAGATTAGTATTATGAACTCGCAAGATTAAAAAAAAAATAAAGGAAAAAAAGAAAGTGGTAAAATAGACAGAGCCACCCGTCTGAACGTTTGATGTGATAATGCTTCTTGGCCTACATTATCTATGGCGGGCTAGGGATGGCTGGTTTTCACTGCGACCCCTGACAGGCGACCTGCAGACGTTCTTTTTCGCGAGAGCATGGTTCAGTACAGTGATGTACTGAAACAACAACACTTCGTACCTGACTGGCTTTCCAGGGTTGAGCCCCTGGCTTACCTCAAGGAATTCTAATTGTGTAATTCCTCATACCTGTCTTGACATTGTTGACATGTCTTGACTGTCTCGAAATTGCTGCAGTGGTGTCTGTTATTGTAGGAAATGTCCGCTATTGATACATGTGACGTGTTAAGATACCGGTAATAAAGGAAAAAAAAAGACCCGTGGCTTTGTGGTAGAACACCTGCTTGCCACGCATATGGCCTGGGTTCGATCCTCATTCGAACACGGAAGTTTTTATTATTTATTTTATTTCCATCTATCGATTTATCGGTCACGGTCAAGATCATGATTTTGCGCTCACAACCAACGACGCCGACGCCAACGCCGACACCAATGCCGACGCCAACGGCGCAATTTCTGCGAAACGAGCTCTTTAACGCTATCGCGTAAATATCTAAGAGCGTCGGGTTTTGTGTGGTCGACACTTGCGGTGCGTTGCTCAAACACAAAGCCGTAACAACTGTGATAGTTGTTAATTCACGCTTGTCTTGTGTATACCTGCGCGTCCTTTCTAGAGTCCTTTTTTGCGCTTCAGCGGGAAGCTTGAAGTGTCGAGATGCTCGTCGATCTTCGTGTGACATTCCAATTTGTTGCTATCGCATTCATCGCTTCGCCCTTGCGGCGAAACTGTGACTTTTTTTTAAATAAATGAATGAGTAAATAAATAAACAAATTCTGAGTCCGACATGCTACCGCTCCACCACGCAGGCAGACAGCATGTTCTTTTTTTTTAACACGAAAGTGTTTTATGCCGGGGTCCACCACGGCTCCTCTTACGTATTTCCGTCACGGATATGACGTTGTAAAATATAAACTAACATATTGAGATCAAAGAAAAATTAGAAGAAAAAGCTCCGTCGCCGGGCGTCGAACCTACGACCTCTCGCTCCGCAGCGCGCGGCTCGAAACCACTCGGCTACGGGAGCGTACGTTCCTCAGCTCGCTAACGGCAAGCTATTTATACACACCATATACCATTGGCGATCCTCAGAGCTACTCGACTTCAGCGCGTTTTCGTCATCATTAGGTAGATGGCGCGAAGGTGTCACGGAGCGCGCGCTCTAATGGTCGTCGCGCCTCTAGCTGGGATGAGCGTGCGCCTCCACGGGGCGTGGTCGCTGGTGCGCGCGCTTATCCCCTGATCGGGGCGTTCGGGCGCTTCGCACGCCTTGTGTTTCCACCGCAAGTTTGCTTTGAAGTTACAGTGGTTAAAGAGTGCACGAAGGTCGCTTCGTTCGCCGCAGCGGCCGCGTTTACGAATGGAGCGCGCCGCTTACACACGAAGTAATAATTGTGGCAGTTGTTCGTGCTCGTCCTGTGTGTGCTTGTTCGTTTCGTGCGTCTTCGTGTTAGAGCAACGCGCTTTAAATGTCGAGCTGTGACAGTTAGTCCGTGCTCCTCTTGTGTATGCTCATTTCGTGCGTCCTTTCTGCTTGAGGTGCGCGCTGCATGTTTCGAGCTGCTTGCCGTTCTTCACGTCACATTACAATTTGTTGCTGCAGCATTCATTCCTTCTCCCTTGTGGCGAAACAATGCGCAATAAACACTCAACTACTTATGTGAATACACGTTTCACTTTTGTGTTATACCGATTCCTTTGACAGAGAGATCAGCCATGTTTTTTTTTTCCTTCATATTGTGTGCAATGTGCGGATCTCTCTTTTCATTGTATTGTTTAGACAGACACGCAGATTCGACTGTCTCCGCACGTCCGACAACGAAACGGACTCTAGTACATGTATTCGTTTTGTGCTTCCCGAGATCAGAACGTCAGTCCGGCACGTTTTGCAGTAAAAAAAGATTAGCGTAACCGATTATATACGCTTGCATTCGCACTAACTCGCTAAGCGGTTAGCAATTTCTGTGCAGGAAGCATCGCACTTCTGAACTGCATACTGAACAATTTGGTTTTCGTCACTGCCTTGGACATATTTTCGGTCATTCTTGTTCACATTCCGCGACTACAGCCATAATACTTCACTGTAGCTGTACCGTACATTAGGCTTACGGCAGCATCCTCCGTGCGCGACGTTCATATCGAGATACGTGAATATTGATATATGAAGAATGCAATCACCGTCTGAATTTAGTTTCGATTGTGACCAATTCAGTGGGGTCATATTCGTTTATTTTACACAAATCCGAAGCTAAAAACGCGGGTATTAAGCGTTCCTGCTGCCTTCCAGTGCAATGAAATTCACGGGAAGGCACTGGAAACGCTGTTCTTTATACTGGTCCTCTCCAACACCACAACGAACAAATGCAGTACTCTTTACTGCATATTTGTGTGGTTATTAATGAGTGGTCATCACTCGCGGTGTGCTCGCGCATCAATATAGATCAGGAGCAGAAGTATACCCGCGTTTTTCTCTCTCATGCCAGAAGGGCATATGGGCATTTCACTCTCTAGAGAGCGGTAGAGTAAAAAGCACTTTCACTCTCTGCTTTCATACAGAGTGAACAATGCATTTCACTTTTCCGATGCTTTTCGAGAGTAAAATAGCACTCTGAAGTAACTCGCCTTTTTACTCCTGCGATGCCCTCAGCAGCATTTAGAGTGTTCCTAAAAACCATGTATTTGTGCCATTTTGTTGAATGTGCACTTTCTAGATAGAATGATCGACGCAACTATATAGATGCGTTAATAACGAGGATGTAGCTTGAAAGGAAATGCTAGTGAAATTATTAAATGTATTTTATTGCGTCCTTGAAACAGTGGTATTTTAGGACCAATGTAGAAAATAACTGGTTATATATCCATCATCTTACGTATGGAAGCCATGACTGAAGTTATACGAAGAATGTCAGTTTCACCACAATGGCGCAGGAGCGAGGAGGACGTGCGCTCGCTTCTCAACTCCGGCGAACAACTATAGTGGCGGCGACCTTTTAAGTGCGCCCACACTGTAAACCGTTTCACACCCTTAAGGGTGGATTTTCGATAAAACACCCATCGGACACCCCTTTTTTTTGCCAAGATTATCCAAAAGGGTGGAATTTCACGTAAACCACCCTTTGTACACCCCTTTTTCATTTTTGGGTGTAGTATAGGTGTATGATCACAAACTACACCCTAGGGTGTATGTTCACAAATTCCACCCTAATGTGTTTCTTTAAATGTTACACCTATTGTTTTTTTTTTTAGAAGCATCAATACGTATCACATGCCAACGGATGCAATCAAACCGCATAACAACTTTTCAGTGAAAAGATCTGTGTTCCGGCTTTTGTTTTCATTTCACTTTTTATTCGCCGACATATACCGCGCTATATACCACATTTAATGTACCACTCTCTTGTTTGCATTATTCACAAGATTCCTCACACGTTCAACAGCTTCATGGGTTGACCTTGTATGATTCATACTAAAAAAAGTATTTTGCAGCCCCTCGTAACCATTCATCATCCTCACTGAAAGGACGGTAAAAGAGATGGTGTTGCGCTTAAACATATCATGAAACGATTACACACTGTTTTCGACAGGTCATCATGCGCGTTTTCTAATTTGAAATCACAATGAGTTTTTCTTTTAGAACACCTGTTTTATTTACAGTGTGGTGCACATATTCCTGTACATTGAAGTATTTCACATCAATTCACAAGTCGCTGATTTTATCAGTGAGTTATATTTAAACTTATGATCACGGATCAGTTCAAAGTGACGGTATGCAGCGTACGTATTACCATGAAACTAGGCATGTTTACATTGAACTGTCTGAGCTCACTCTGCTGCAGCTGCTGTACACGCATGGCACGCCGCAGCACAGTTTAGGCGCACACCCGCGAAGCACCACAAGTGAACTTCTCCAATGGGACGCATCACTCTGCGGGCGCTTTATTTTTTTAAATTTTCTTTTCTTTTATTTTGGTCGAGGAACCCTCGTGGGTCGTACATTGTACGCGTGAGCGATCACAGACAACACTAGTACAATGTACCCGTGCCACAAGAAGGAGGAACCGCAGCTGACTTGTGGCATTGTGATTGACGGGTTCATGATTTCTTGTTGCGCTGCGAATGACGAGACGAGGACGATACAGGGACTACAGGACAGGTGGTGCGCAAACTCGCAACTCATTCGCAGCGCAACAAGAAACCATGAACCACCACCAACTAGCCCAATTCCTCGCTCTGCTAAATGTCAGTGACAGCCCTTACCATTGCCTTACAATGCACACAGTCAGGCCCGTAGCCAGGAATTTTTTTCGGGGGAAGCGGAGGGGAGGGGGGGGGGGGGGGCACTTGTTGAACGCCTTGAAAAACACCCATTTTCATTATATTTCCTCTGTAAAACACCCCCTTCCATCCGAATTTCGGGGAAGGGGCTGCCCCCCCCCCCCCCTTTGGCTACGGCCTGCACACAGCTATAACACATTCGTATGCTTGCACGAAATTCACCACATGAAATAAAAGCAAGCTTCATTGCTACTGCGTCGGTAAAAAGAGCGTATTCTCCAACATCTTATCAGCGATTGCTGAATGGTGCAATGCTATTTAAAAACAGGCTGTTAGCACAGCAGGGGGCGTGGCCAGACTTTATGCAGGGACAGGGGGGGGGAGAGGGAGGGGGGGGAGAGGGGAGGGGAGAGAGACAGAGAGAGAAGGGGGGTCCGACCTTTCTGTATGTAAGTACATTTTTGCCAGTGCTTGCATGCACACATGCGGGTCCAAATAAACATAGAAAGGGGCGGGGGTGAGTCGAATACCGAACACCACACCCCTCCCCCCCCCCCCCCCGCCCTTCCCTAGCCTCCTGGTTAAATCTATGATGCACAGGTAACGAAATTTTAACTCCAACTCGTCGAAACAATGCCCCGACGACGCTCTACTCGGAAAAAGAAAAATGTGAATCTCGAAGGCCACGAATTTGCCACCTGCTCACGTCAGCAGTAGCTGAAAAAAAAGAAAAAAGAAAACACGCTTTAAAGCTCTACTAGCACAAACATGTTGTTAAACATAAAATATTACAATATGCCCTGGTTTTTGTTTTGAAAGATTATTATAAAACGGCACTGCTAAAGTCAATTCACTGGTATAGTGATATTGATCTCGGAGGCGATGGATTTCGGTTTCGGACTCGGGGCAACTGCGCATCACGATCATCATCAACAGGCGACCTTTGAATCCATGTTTGAATCTGTTGTTCACATGTGCGCGCGCTTGTTGCATGCCAACGGTGGCGGATTGTTCTACGATTCACTTGCTTTTGTTTTGGATGTGTACTTCGACGGCGTCCACGGTGACGTAGTTCACGCGTACAAAAGATGTAGTGCGTGTCACTGCAGTCTCCGAATCCGTGGTGGATCGGCAAGTACGGATTAACGACTACGGTGCGGCGCAGTGCGTCTCCTCTGTCAACGGCTTCCGTTGAAGCTAGCGCTCGCCGCAAGCTGAGTAATTCCGATCAAGCATTCAACGAAGTGTACGCTGGGAGCCGCACGGAGAGCGCTTTTGGATTTGGTCCTATTGCTGAAAAGGTAAGCTTTCGTGCTTGCGAGCAACGAAGCGCTACAAGTGCATGCCTGCCAACTCTCCCGATTTGCCCGCGGGACTCCTGAATTTCGGCGAACTATGGTAGTACAGGCGCGGCGATCAATATCCCGAAATATAGCCTTCTCTACGTATACGTAAAGAAAATAACGATAACAAATGAGAGAGATTCTAAAATTTCTGAACCTTGTTCTATGGTGTTCGCCATGGTACCTTGCTGTCGTGCGAAAGAACGTACGTACTAAGATTAGGAAGGGGCGACTCGCTGTCA
>JALIZH010000782.1:0-10590 GCA_030522465.1 Rhipicephalus appendiculatus | reverse complement strand
AAAAGTAGGGAAAAGTAGCACCCGAAGAAAAAAACGTTGTTACAGTTTGCTGAGCTCCACTTAATTAGAGATCAATACTAAGCTATCCTGCTCGATAAACACTTCTTTAAAATATGCTGCTGACTTATCAGCACAATGTTCCAAAAAACATTCTTTTTTCGTCATCTTGATGCATAATATCTCGAGAAAAAAAAACAGTGCACGTTTTTAGAAGAATAATATTTTAATACATTTATTAAAATTTTTCCTTCTTACATTCTAAAAACACAATTTAAACCATTCAATGGGTTGTGCAACATGTGTATTTAGGCATTTCAGATCGCTAGGGAAGCATGAGTGTTTAGGCTGTGGTAAATGTGGCCTGTGATTCTCAATACAGAAGAATAATACCGGTTGCTTACGGCGCTCTGAGCACCAGCAAAAAAAATAATAATAAGTATGAATAATAATTACGGTATACGTAGCTGTGTGTAGTTCGCTGTTACAGCAAATAAGTGACATAAAACATGCAGAGCCACACAGTATGGGGCCGCTTTCAGAACAAAGAGCGAGTTTTACTATTCACTTTTCAGTTCTATTGTCTTTGCTCAAACTTACTGTCCAATCAATTTTTTTGTTCAAATTGAAATGTACCCTAAAGAAGTATAATTGTGTTCTCCGGTCTCAAATTGTTATTTTTTGGAAGAAATAGTCATGTTACTATCTTCACCATTATTGATAATTATTACGCCCAGCAACATGTAATAACATCGCGTATTTGTTGAGCGCTTCTGCTCACTTGTTAAGACAATCTTATAACATAAACACGGATACAGCATCACTGATTCGCGCCGCAATAACTATAGATTCACAAAAGTAAGTGGAGTTATGGCACCTTGATTGAGTGGATATGGCACATTCATTTGTAAACATAATAACGGAGCTATTGCTCTGCTACAATGTCCCTCTATGCAATATTAAGTATTATAAATGATGATGTACTCACAGGTCTTTCATGTGTTTATCGCTGTACATGATTTCCGCTTGAACGGTTCCTTTTTCTCTAATCACAATAGTTGCCTTTACACTGACACACCTAAAATCTTCGCCGAATATATGATCTGTGTTATAGGTCGATTGGATAAGGTAGTATCTCGAATTTGGGTCTATGGTCTGAAACAAAGTAAACCGACAATCACTTCAGCTTAATCGTCTTGCTTAATTCCAACATGCAGTAGTTGCATTTCATTGGAGTACATGACCCTAACTAAATCGCATATAATGTTGTTGTAGTAGATAGAAAAAGATGCAATTTCACTGGGAGAAAGTGTTTAGAAATGAAAGATATAGTATCGTTTTACAGCGGTGGCCCAATAGTTGTCACTAAACCTGTTTGGAGGGCGAAGCGCAACACAGGGACAGGATGCAACATGATGAACACGTTTATATATATATATATATATATATATATATATATATATATATATATATATATATATATATATATATATATATATATATATATATATATATATATATATATATAATATTGACGTCGCAGCTATTTTTAGCCAATGGTTAAAAACTTCAACATTCGAGGCAGGCGGGTGAACTCAGTTTTGAGTTGCACATTGCTGACAGACACCTTGCACACTACAGCAAACTTTTGATTTTGTAATTAATCAATTTATCATTTAGATTTATTTAATGAAATAGCTAAATTTTGACATTAGGCAACATATATGACTTCAAAGGTTCCAGACCGTCAACAGGAACACCCATTGCATTATTTGCGATAAAGAAAGTCTCACGTACACTATGTTTTCCAAGCTGCAAGGAAAGACCGCAACAAAAAAGAAATGTTTGGAGATCCCACACACGATGGGAATCGTTGTCATGCGAAGCATGCGGACGGCAGGTGGGTGTCGTGTAATTTTTTTTTGAGCGAAAACGTTACGAAATGACGCCAAACATATCTACAAATGTTATACGCACAGACATGTATGTTGAACAGTCGGATATGTTTATAACCAGTTGTTTACAGTTGCGTAACGATGCCAAGAGCCACATGTGTATTACCAAAACCATAAGCGGTAAGCTGATATATAGCGCTTGTGCTTGCGAGGATGGTAGCCCTGGCTTGTGCTACTTAGGCCAACTTCAGAGGATGGCGCTTAAGTATACAATTAACGTTAACCCGACATGACGCCTGTATCATAAGAGTGCACATGTAATTAAAAATTAAAATCAGCGCAACCGACAGGAGGGGACAGAGGAAAGGAGACAGAGCGCTGACTTGAATTCTGTCCACTCATGTTGGTTGCGCAGATAGAATTCTTGATCATGTACCAACATGTCCAATCCTACTGCTTTGTAAGGCATATGTAATGTTTATAAAATTAGATAAGCAGCACTGCAACCACAATGGACGTTTCACCAACATTACGCCCCCATACGGTGTTTTTGCAAAGCAGTTCCGATAGTTGGCATGGCTCTCATGTAGAATACTTTATTACCACGTAGAATGCTCGGGTCTGATTCCTGCTGGGACCATAACATTTGTTCTTTGCATTCCTCGGGGAAACGCTGCCGATGTCGGTTTTTCTTATCGCTCTCGATCTTAAATTGCCTATGTCTGCTCTCATGAACTGCCCAATACCTGTGGCGCATAACGCGGCCCGTGGTATACGGGCATGTGCCACGTGTGTTTGGAGGAAAGAGTTTCATGACTTACGCTACTGGATTGTCACGTTATTCATGTCATGACCAGCAAGTCATATTCTTCGAACCCTCTTACCCTCCCATACTAATTTTGGTCTACCCCAAGTTAAGGAGGGGATCAGGAGAGCACCCAGACGGAGGCGGCTTGATAGATAGATAGATAGATAGATAGATAGATAGATAGATAGATAGATAGATAGATAGATAGATAGATAGATAGATAGATAGATAGATAGAAACGCTCAAAGTATCTGCAGTACGCAAAGACATGCTTTGCAATTAAAAAACGCGTGACTAGCGCATTCGCACACCACGAATTTGCCGCTCTCAGCCGTTGTTTGAGTGAACGAAATCAGATGCGCTCGCGACTGGCCTGCCCCGTTGCAGCGGCATACGCCGATAAGCTCGATGTGGTTTTTCGGCCCACGCTCGCTGTAAGTTGCACCATCACGCGCGCCAACTGCCTGGCCACGGGCCCAGAAACCACTGCCAATTTGTCGGCCTATTGTTGCAATGGAGCCGGCGAGTGGCGGCCGCACCTGATTCCGTTCGCTCGAACCATGGTTGAGAGCAGCACGTTCGTGGCGCGAGAACACCCTTGTCACGTTTTTTTTTTTTTTTTTTTTTTTTTTTTTTTTTTTTTTTTTTTTTTTTATTTCTCGGATCTTCTTTGTAGCTTTGACAAAAAAAAAGTGTCCGTGAGACTTTCTTTATACCAAATAATGCAATGGGGGTTTCGGAAGACGCTCTCGAACTTTGCAGGTCCCATTTCTTGGCAATATCAATATTCAGCAATTTAATTAAATAATCCTAATTAACAAGCTAATTGATTACAAAACGAAAAAAAAAATGTCTAGTGCGCAAGGGGGCTGTCAGCAATATGCACCTGAGTTCACCCGCCTGCCTTTAATATTGTTTGTTTCAATCCTTGCATAAGAATAGATGGCATACCGCCATATATATATAGATATATATATATATATATATATATATATATATATATATATATATATATATATATATATATATATTGGGTGTGTCCAGAAATTTGTCCAAAATTATCAAAAAAATCACGCAAATACGATATTTGATTTTGGGATTTTGTGTCTTTTAATTGCACGCAATAGACGCTAAATATATGGTTCATCTCAGGCAGCATAAGAGTGGCACAACTACACCACTACACATAGCTGTAGAGGCAAAAATCGTGATAATGTTTTCGTAAACATTTACCTCAAGAAAAGAAATCAATTGTCAAAGAACACTATCTGCGTTTGTCTGTTTCTCGATCGCTATACTTTATATGATTATATCTCAAGGAGATAGACGCTTGGAAGTATTTTAGCGTTTTACGATGCCATGGAACATGTTATTCTCGTGCGACAAAGATCGCTATCAATCACTTCCGCCGCAACTACGGGAACTGGTTTTGGAACTACCTGCGCTTTGAGAACCTAACGCGCGCGAAGCGTTGCAACACCTCTTTTTCAAGGCAGTAAAGGTTTTAGATGCGAAGCATCTTATAGCGGGGGCATGTCCCGCGGCGTTGTCGGCGTCCGCACTTACACTGCGCATGCGCAACTCTCCTCCTTCCATCTCTCCAACAGCTGCGCGTTACTCTCTCCACTTCTCTCCTACCACCTGCTTGCGCTTCTCCTGCGTTCTCGCTTCTGCTCTCGCGGCGCATGCGCTAATCTCCTCCTCTAGTCCTCTCCTTCAAGAGTGAATATAAGGCTGGTAGAGCGCTCCTCCCCCCACGTTGCGGCCGCGCACTCTCCTCCTTTACGCGGGCGTTTACGCAGGCGTTCGGTCACCTTCTCTCCTTTCCTCCCCCCGCGCTGCACAAGGGGAGAAACCCTTATCGTCCTTGTGTCATTTTGCGCTAATTTTTTTTGCTGGTGTTTTCCGCGCTGCAGCCTGTAAACCCACTCCATCCTCTCCTTTCCCCATTTCATGTAACCGCGTGCGCTCGGTCGAGGAAGTGTATAGATTCGAAGAATCTCATGAGCGAGCTTGATCTGGAGGCGTCCGCGTTCCATTGCGCTGCGCCAACTCTCCCCTTCCCCTCTCCTACTCTGCCCCCCTCTCT
This sequence comes from Rhipicephalus appendiculatus, assembly GCA_030522465.1. Taxonomy (NCBI): domain Eukaryota; kingdom Metazoa; phylum Arthropoda; class Arachnida; order Ixodida; family Ixodidae; genus Rhipicephalus; species Rhipicephalus appendiculatus. The sequence continues at coordinate 5,801 of JALIZH010000782.1, read as the reverse complement.
CTCCTCTAGGCATCCCTCCCCGCGGCGTCCACATCCCGACTGCGCATGCACGTCCCCTCCCCACTCTCTCACCTCTCCTACGCCCCCCCCTCCCTCCCTAGGCATCCCTCCCGCGGCGTTGACACCACCATTGCGCATGCGCGTCTCTTCCCCCTCTCTCTCCTCTCCTACGCTAATGCGGACGCAGGCAGCGTCTCCTAGCGAGCTTCTTGATTGAAAAAAAAACAACTTCCCCATCTCCCGCTAAAGGGAACCATGTGTGGATGCGAAGCAGCGGGGAGATAATCAGGTTGAGCGGGAGGAACGTCGCCGCTCTCATTTCACGGCAGCGGTCCGGGCGCTCATCGCGGCGCTGCACAGGAGAGAATGAGGCGTGCGCGCTCCGTCATTTTCATACCGCGGAACTACCGTGGCGCCCCCCAGCTGAGTGGCAGCTGGAACACCACCTGTCGTGCGCGCCGCTCCTTAGAGGATTCCTAGAGGACAGGAGGGGGGGGGACCGTAGGAGAGGAGAGAGAGGGGGGGGGAGGGGACGTGCATGCGCTGTGGGACGCGGGAGCCGCTCCGTAGAGTAGAGGATTCCTAGAGGAGAGAGAGGGAGGGGGCACGCGCATACGCTGTGGGACGCGGGCGCCGCTCCGTAGAGTAGATGATTCCTAGAGGAGAGAATGGGGGGTGAGCGTAGGAGAGGATAGGGGAGGGGACGCGCATGCGCTGTAGGGGTGTGGGACGCGGGGGCCGCTCCGTAGAGTAGAGGATTCCTAGAGGAGAGAAAGGTGGTGAGCGTTGGAGAGAGAGGGGGTAGGGTACGCGCATGCGCTGTGGTGGTGTGGGACGCGGGAAGGAGGGACGGACTAAGCCCCCCTCCAAACCTTTCGGAGAGGCTGCGACAGCACCGGAACGACGTCCGCAAGTTTGACCGACAAAGGAGCGTGCTGGCAGAGCACAGCGAGGTGAACGACCACCGCATCGCCTTTGACAACTCCCGCGTCGTCGACTGTGAGGTCAGTTTCCACAAGCGGCTTTTTGTGGAATCGTGGCATATTCAGGCAACTCCTGGAAACGTGAACCGGTCGGCTGGCGCGCTCCCGAGTGTATACTACAATGGACTACGTCACGTCGGTAAAAACAAGCGTCCCCCCCCGGCCTTGAGAAGAAGGCACCAAAAACTCTGTTTCTCCCTGGTGCCACTCAGTCACCCCTGAAGAAGGGTCCGAGTTGGACCCGAAACGTCGGGATTCTTCATTCTAGAGTAAAAACTGTTATTACTTTAATTGAATAAGTTGGTTGGTGTCCCTTTCCCAAAGCAAGATGAAGGAAAGGGTCAACCTGGGCGACAGACACCACTTGCCTAGCCATTGCTAAGCAGCCTCTCTGTGCTCTCGGCCATGACTCTCATGACTGTGATAGTGGTTCACGGCCTTCATATTACTACAGTGTTCTGGTTCGCATAATGGGTGCTTCCCTACTTCATGAAAGTGGCCGGACGCGGGACGGGGGGACGCGGGACGCGGGAGGGACGGACAGAGCCCCGAGCATAAGATGCTTCGCATCTAAAAAACGACTGCTCGCTTTGCACAACCGTTCACTGGCCGCCCCCCGTACATATAGGCACTGGATCTTGACCTTCAAGGTAGTGCCGGTGGGAGATTTCTCCTGTGCGTTGTTCAACAATAAAGATTCGCAGCGTGCGCGTTAACTAAAAGCGGAGTGCGGGTCTCTGTGTCCAATCAGAGTCTTCTGACTCTCATTGCCCATAAGCAGCGATTGGCATGTTCCATTAGGAAACACTGGTCCGTCACTGCGTGCTTTGGCCTCCCCAGGTGTTTCTCCTGCGTAACGCCGCGATGAGCGCCAGCGTCAACGCCGCCGCCAGTGTAAGCGTTAGCGCCCGCTGCTTCGTATCTACACATGGTTCCCTTTAGCGGGAGATGGTGTAATTTTTTTAGTCTGTCCGGTATTCCGGAAACGCCATGTCGTAGCGTATTAGCGGATAGCGTGTGCCGTCGTGCACTACGTCAAGTGGCGCCATCTATGAAAGATAGAAGACAACTAAAAAACACGTAATGTACGACCTCTGTGATTCCGGGAGCGCCACTCACTAAGCATACAGCAGTGATTATTTGAGTAAGTCTATCGAAAACCGTGCTGAACAGACAGAAATACTTTGCTGTCGAAGCTTAAGGACATGTATCACAAGCAAATAAAAGCATCTATTTTAATCTAGCGAGCTACGGAGCGCACGACGGCCACTTCATAGACTCGAGGTGGAAGGCAACCACTTTCAGCGGCGCGGCCATGTTTTCCCGGCGCGCGCATGCGCAATTTCACACCCGGTAATCCGGTACACGCAAAGTATTTTGCCTATAGCGGTGTGCCGGACAGACTAAAAACCTCCAGTATCCGCGCGTGGGTTCACGATGTAATGGCATGCCGCCCAAAAAAAGGTTAAGCGCGATGTACTAAGCCTTTCGGGACCGCGAGTTGTGAGGGCAGAAGCCGACAACACTGCCTCTCGGATTATACTGCAAGCGGCGACATGCGCTTTACCTCATGGGCCATTCTATGCTTCACGGGAAATCACAAAAAAAAATGATTAATCACCCGTTCCTTCCACCCTTGGCAACACTCCTCAGCTCAATAGCGTCAAAAAAAAAAAAAAAATCAACAACAAAAAAAGGCGATTCTCCTGTCCTGCATAGAATCGCTACTGAAATTCGTTACTGAAATACAAATTTATTTTTAAAATATATCTCGATCTAGAAATGCAGAAAATTATTTCTGAAATACTATCGCAATACAAGATTACCGCGATACTGGCCAGCCTTGGTTAACATTTCAGCGGCATTATTTTTTCTAATTCTTGCAACATATTGTCACGTGGTCGTGACGTTGACCAAAGCAACAGTCGGTATTTCCAAGATGAAACTGTTTATTTGGCCGAACTTGTGGCCAGTAAACGGAAAGTCAGATTACAGCAATAGACGCTGCGCACTGATAGCTGCGAACAGAGCGTCGGCCGTCGATCAACTGACAAGCGGTGAAGCGCATCGGCATGTATACATGTGCCGTCGAATATTACAGCGTTATCACTGGTTGTCCCGCAAGCTCTAGAATAAGCTCGAGTGTTCGCGTCTTGCGCGGTATCTTAACAAAACAATCTACAATAATCGCGAAGCTTCTCGACAGTGGCGTACCAACTCGTTCGCGAGTGGGGGGGCCAAGCCTTCCTGACTCTATTGGATATACATATACACACACACACACGCATATATATATATATATATATATATATATATATATATATATATATATATATATATATATATATATATATATATATATATATGGTGAAAAATATATACGCCTAAAAAACTGTTTATTAAGTGACGTTTCGATCGGAGACCGATCTTGATGAAGATCGGTCTCCGATCGAAACGTCACCACAACAGTTTTTTAGAGGCGCATATATATTTTTCCTATTTTGTTCTACGGCAACCGAAGCCCAGACTCTTCATAATCTACGTATATATATATATATATATATATATATATATATATATATATATATATATATATATATATATAGAGAGAGAGAGAGAGACGACAGAACTTCATTTGCATTCACTTTGAAGTCATTTTTCATAAACGGAGATAGCATATGGTTAGCAGCATTTAATAATATTATACTAAAAGTATACAGTCAGTTTTACGTAGCATACACTGGGACAACCCTAGATACATGTGTTATGCATGTAATGGTATTAAAAGCAACACTTTTTATACATTACCCACACAGGTTTATGCATGAATAAAATATTTTGATGACGGTATCCCCAGTAGTATAGATTAATTTCATTCAATGAAACTTCGTTAACGTCTAGGAGCTGCTCATATAATGTTCTCGTTTTTTAAATGTAGGTAACAGTGACTGCACTTTCTCTTTTCCGTAACAAGTACTACACTCTCTTGCACATCTTCAGGTTTCCGTATCTTATATTTTGTCTTGTTTACTCCTAGTAATAATGTTTCTAGCGCATTTTTAGTATTGCTATTATTAGATTAGATTACAACTATTTTTAACTTCTCAACCACATTTTTTTTTAAAGTAAGAATTTGTAGTATCAGGGGCGTAGTACATTTTTTATCCTCATCGTATTTGCATTTGCAACATTGCACGCCTGTGCAAACGATGTAAGAACAAATCTTCTTTGAAAAATATGGGTAATTGTAATTTTTAACTACCCCGCATTGTTTACATGCGCATTAGTCGTTAGCAATTTATTATTGGTCGAAAATTTCCCGGTCATGCACACAGCACCTGCTCTTAACGCAATGCTTCAAATCACCCCGATATGATTCGCGGAATTACCACTCATGCACGAATACATAAAAAAATAAGAGAATACACTATTTTCAATGCGGCACGTTTATAACCATCGGTTCTTCGCCACTTGTCAAAATATTTCGCGGTGTGTAATAAAATTGAGTGCTCCATACGCGACGTCACAAATCTGTGAAACCTGGCGGTGTTAAAATGACGTGCGCACACTAAACAGCGCATTACTATGCTGAACAATACCTAAACACTTTTGGAGTAGCCGGGCGATGTCTCATTCTGAATGCAGTTCAAGAAGGCTGCCCGCCAATCAGATGGGCAACGGCTACTTATGGCAGATCAGCTGGCGAGACGGATTCATATGAGTATAATAAATATTTTCAGTTGTAGTATAACGATGTTGAGCTCTTTGAGCGCGTATTCAACTCTGTGAACTAATCCTTGCTGAGAGAGAGAGAGAGAGGGAGCAAAAGAAAGAAAAGAGCGCTGCGCGTGTGTGATTCTTTGCCGCCGGAGTTGTATTTTGCGCTGAATAAGTCAATTCGAGATGACACAAGACCAGCTAGCCCGCCTGTCAATTCAGTCTCCGTTGTCCAGAAAACCGTGAACCTTGACCATTTCCCTGGTCCGGTAGATCGAATTGCGGAAGAAGCATAAAAGTTGGGCTTCCCGATGTACTCAAGTCCACTGCCTTATTCCTCGTCTTGTCCCAAGCCGGCGTTATCGCTCCAAGCTACCATATCATAAGCAATGGCGAGCAGTTTAATCGGAAACTAAAGCGGAAACATTCGTCTGAGCTCCCCCCAATGCGGCCCAACAAAAATACTCAACACTTCTGCACACTTATTGACTGATAGCACATTGGATATAGAGCAGCGATAATGCTATTCCTTTCCGATCAAAGAAAATTCATTTCTTTAAACAAGAAGAACGTTTGGTCGGTCCTTAAAACGTTTACTGGTTCCTGCCTGTATTTTCATCGACTATTATGTAAATTTCAGGCCAGGCAGAGCAGGATAAAGTCATGACAGAATGCTCTAACGTTATCGAGCCGCTACTCAGCGATAGCCCTTTCTGCAATGCTGCAGCGCACAGCGCGCAAACGTCACATAGGCGGCCCGCACGGCAGAGAACCTACAGTGCGTGGTCGTGATACGCGGAAGACAATCTCTACAGCAGAAGCGAAAGACAAATTTCATTATATAAATAAATGATTGCTGTGTAGAAGTAAAACTTAATTATCCTCAGTTGATGGTTTCCCAGTGTGCAGCCGAAAGTCACCTTGCTAAGGTTGAAGACTGGGCGTGTTCGTAAAGCATGACTGTAGATTGTATAGCGCAACTGATCGACGGGACACAAGAAAGGTACACACACAACACAGCAAAAAAGAAATAGATTTCCTCACGTCATAAATAGAAATAGTGTACATCATTCTTCTTTCTTGTACCTCAGTAAAGTGTTT